>JAVTVY010018937.1:0-74242 GCA_036873755.1 Hanleya hanleyi | reverse complement strand
AATCACCCACCTCTGAAACTGCCGTAAATCTAATCTCTATCCCCTCCTGCGCACTATTTTAAAATCTTGCGCACTATTGTGAAATAGTAACGAATATATCGCCGTCTGAATTTTCCAGTCGACAACTTCAACTCTCTACGCGCCATGTTGGTGACGTCACGCTATTATGTGTATATGGGCTGTTTGCAACATGGCGCGTAGAGAGTTGAAGATTTCGACTGGAAAATTCAGACGGCGATATATGCGTCACTATTTCACAATAGTGCGCAAGATTTTAAAATAGTGCGCAGGAGGGGATAGAGATTAGATGTACGGCAATTTCAGAGGTGGGTGATTCGCTGGAGGTGACTGGGGCCGACCTATAGCCCTCATACTCTTGAGGGCTATATATTATTTAGCTATAGCGGCTGGGGCCCCCGGCCATTGTGTGAACGCCTTGCTTCGCTCGCCCTTCTACTTTTCTGTTTAGCCTTCTACTCAAAATGTTAATAGGAAGGCTGAGGTCCCCACAATTTTGACTAATAATATGACATTAGCTTAATAATTATGCAATAGGTTCCCACAGGTTACCAGTGTAGAATTCATGGTAACCTGTTCTGGGTTACCATCAGCATTCCTTAAATTGAGGCCTGGCCAGGGATAATTTATGAGCTTCAGGTGAACAGCTATCTCTACAACAGCAGTTTGATGAGTGCAAGACTCTGAATCAGTCTAACAAAATAAAGAAGACGAAGTTTAGACATGTTAGTGGATTTTCTGATTTGCTTCCTGGTATAACTCAAGTGATAAATTGGGGGAACTCAAGCTTTCGAGAATAATGTACTAAGTATAAAGTAAACGTACGTCAGACTCAGCGATATAGAGACCATCTATTGAACCAATAAAATTCAACTGTTGTTCTTGTCAAACTGTCAAATCATGGCTAAAGTCAACTTTCATTTTCTAATCTCGTCGGTTATCGCGAGATCATAGAAAGTCAGACACTTCAAAAACAACTGCAAATTTTGAGAAGTATTTATGAAGATTAAATGCAACCATCTATACGATACTGTGGTCATTGCAGCAAGCATAGATAGAGGGGTAGAAAAGGTGATTTTTAAACAAAAGTTACCAACTATTCTAGGACAGATGATCCTCGAAAAATTAAGCTTTCCCTCCACGTAGTGAATCTTCGGGTTTCCCGCCGGATGGCGTTGCGCGTCACTGGGTACCACAGAAATGTGGAATCAGACAAGCTGTTACGGAACACGGACTAGCAGATTTGAGCCATATCAAGATTTAAGAACAAAAACTACCAACGGTTATTAAATATAGTTCTAGATAATTATGTTATAAATATCTCTGAATATATCCATATAAACTGATCGAATTAAACTGAACAAAAATCAATTGATCCATGTTAGAATCGATATACGAGATAGACACAAAATAAAACATAACAGTTGCAAATGTTATATCTGGTGCAGAGTAGGTCTGGACCAATTACGAGGATTCTAGCACCTATGTGGCAGTAGAACAAGGAATCATATGCAGGAATGGTTGTGGGAACGGGTTGCATGCGTGTTTTGCATGTCCAATGCTTATCGTATCACAATGGAGTGTCCAAGTAAATCCACCCATTCATCCATTGTATCCCATGTCATACACACAACATTTGTAGCCGTTCTTCAAAAGCATCGCAAAAATATGGGAAATATATATTTCAAACACATCGATTTTAACACCCCCATATTTCTATATGGTTTTAGTAACTGATATTAACATCATAATCTTTTAAAAGTTTTATCTATCACAAAAGTTTACTGAAAATTATCATTTTTAAATGTTAATCTGTAAAAAAAATGCTCATGTATATTCATATGCGAAATGAAGCTGATAATAGCTTGATCATGAATTTGGTCACATTTGTCTCTTTTGTTTCTAGCCTTCTTTATGTGCTATATTTGTTCTATTTGTAACTTGACCAATTTATTAGTACTGGGGAGAAGCTGGGATTAATGCGCTCTTACTTTCAACAAAAATTTTCAGATTGCTTCATGTATCTGGATTGATTCAGTTCGGAGTGTAAATGCCTGATGCCAGTTTATTCCAGATATTCCGCCCCTTGTTGATTTGATAGTCAGAGTAAAGAGACTGAGGAGGGCAATTTGTCCGTTGTCCTTATCCGCTAACAGGTCCGACTTTTCTAGAAACCAGCTTGAAACGGGACAAGCAAAATGGCTGTGTGTTGTGCAGTCACTTGATCTGTTGCTTGTGTTTTGTTGTTTTGTCACCAGCAGTTGTTTGTCCGCTCACTGAGGTGGTCAACAGACTGCCCGTTGATTCTTAAATACTACCAAATAACAGGATTTAAGACAGCAGGTATAAATTTGTCTTAGTTTAATAGTTTGATTGGTTCTTGTTGTGATATTCATCATGGATATGGGTCCAGTTTTCAACACTATTAGCAAAGATCTGTAGGTTGCTATCCAGTATTAGGCTACTTCTATTCGGGGCAGGGAATGGATATGCTATTCGGCCATTAATTATACTTTTATGTATATATTTTCTGAAAGAGCATGATTAAACTATATCATTTTAAGGGAGATTTACACCCAAAAATCAGATTAATGAAAAAATCTTACCCCTTTTCAGTCTTTTGGCGTTTTCTTCCCAGTGACTTGAAGTATAGTTATGAAAATTCACCCACTTGTCAATCTAGACATGAGGAAGACATCGAAAGAAGAAAAATGAAAAATAACTTCATATTTACATTTATTTTCTACGTAATCTTAGTCGACGGGACTGTTAATCGGGTTTAACCCAGTTAAGTATTAGAACCCCAAATTCAGTGTCAAATTGATTTACAGATATAGATATAATTTATTTGCATATTTATGTCCGAGGGCTAAAAGCAATACAATACAAATATATAAGACACAAGTACACATATTGAAAATCTCTACAGTTACATTTTAAGACATAGATACAAATGCAGTCTAAGATTTTTACGGTTACACAAGTATACTGGACCGGTACTCTAACATTTTGTAGTAGCAGGCATATGGCCATGTCTAGTCGGCAGAAGAGATGTATTAGGCCTAACACCCCAAAGACTCATTATGTCATAATTGAGAAGCATTCATAAATAAATTGCAGTCTTTCGTTTTTTGAAAATAGCTGGACTGCTGTTAATCACACTCCTAAAGTTTGAAAAATGATTTTAAGGAGTGTGATATCACACTCCTCCAGGTTACAACTTAGGGAGGCTTACAATTGGCGAGTGCTATTGATCACTCTCCTGAGCTAATTTTCAGGAGTGTGATGGGTGTGATCACACTCACACTCCTCAAAAACGAATGACTGAAATTGCTACAGCAGTTACAATGGGTTGCAAAATCGCGGACATCAACCAAATAAACATATCATTTGTATTGTCCACTACATCAGGGATCATATTGGCAATGCTGTCAAACAGGGCTACTCTCTGTATCTTAAAACAAGAACATTTGAGTAGGAAGTGTTTCATCTTCAGCTACCTGACAAGTGGCACATAGCCGTTACACTTACATGTATCAAACAATACAATCGGATTGATATTGGACCAATATAAAGTCAAGTTCACCTGAGAAATACATGAATATGAAATGAAAAATTGAAAAAAAAATTTGGTAAATATTTTCAGCTGTATGTGCTACATTTCTACATGGAGAATATAGTGGCCCAGTATTATTCTTCGACACTTGTAGATCAATTTGACGCTGCATTTGGGGTTCTGAATGGGTTAAGCTCGATTGACAGTCCCAATGACTACAATTTTGTACAAAATAAATGTGCAAATGAAATTATTATTATTCATTTTTCTTCTCTCAATATCTTCCTCATGTCTAGATTGTCAAGTGAGTAGATTTTTATGATCATATTCCAAGCCTTAGGGAAGAAATAGCCAACAGACCGACCATGGGTGGGAAAATTTGATTAAATTTGATCAGCATTTTTCTTGCTACTGAGTGAGTTTTACTGATTTGATGTGCAAACCATTAAATTATTTCCACCTATCCTATCAAGGCTTTAGATTACCCCCTTGATACAATGTTAAACGTTGTGCCCAAATTAGGCCATTGTCACTTGATTAGTTGTTTAGCATGACCAGCCCTCATCTATATTTTGAGGGCAATAATTAAAATTATTTGCCCTCAAAATCCCGGATTTACATTTTCATGAGTAAAATTTACTCATTTTCTTTATCTTCATATACAATTGGTTTGCAACTTAATAATTAATAATCAATAATT
Source organism: Hanleya hanleyi (assembly GCA_036873755.1). Lineage (NCBI taxonomy): Eukaryota > Metazoa > Mollusca > Polyplacophora > Lepidopleurida > Hanleyidae > Hanleya > Hanleya hanleyi. The sequence continues at coordinate 69,968 of JAVTVY010018937.1, read as the reverse complement.
ATAGCGTCTAGCGTGTGTATTTAGAAAATCAAGGTCCTGCTAAACAACCAATCAAGTGACAACAGCCTTAGAGAGAAGAAAAAAAGAGTTGTTTTTTTAAAAATATTTTTCTTCCATTGTGAATCAGTGTTCAGGTATGTTCATAAAGATTTATCCTCTATTAAGTGTCATATTTCACTGAGTCAAAGCCTAGCTATTTTGTCAGAATCTGGGAACATAGAATATTGATCTATGATCGCCTGGAGTCTGATGAAGTTACACAGTTACGCTGAGGAAAGGGAAATGGCCTGATGAAGTTATGCAGTTATGCTGTCAGGAAATGAGAGGTCTATAACCAGAGTTACGCATTACACTGAGCTAACCGGAATGGTTCATGATTGCCTGGAGTTACGCAGTTACGCTGTCAGGAAAAGAAAGATCTATACCCGGAGTTAAACAGTTATGCTGAGAATAATAGGACAAGCTTATGCAGTTATGCTAAGCAATATCCCTTAGGAGTGGTCCATCATCGGAGTTATACTGTCAGAAAAAGTGAAGTCTGTATCTGAATTTACGCATTTATGCTGAGAAAAAGAGGAAGCATCTGATTATTCACTTTACGCAGTCAGAAGACTTCTTGCATCTTAATTTGAGGGCAAATAATGAAAATTCATACATGTGCATTTTCAGATTTTTGGGTGTGAAATATCTCTTTTCTTCAAATTTACATGCGTTTGGTTTGCTGCATTCATAATTAATAGTAATTAATAATCGCACTCAGCATGTCTATTTTCACAAGAGAGGTCACGAGAAACAGACATTTAAGTAAAAGTGGCCTAATTATCATGATTTTTAAACTAGTATGCTCAATTATGTTCACAAATTTAGAGAAATGAACAGCATTTCAAATTCCGTACATTTCTGTACCAGATTTGAAACCTGTAACATTCATATACATGTATTTTGAAATCTTGGCTGGCATTCTGGCCGTACCAAAAACTAGACTAAAATGATCTCCCTGTGTAGAAGAGCTCCAATTTCTTTGGCACTCCGAATGTTGTCACCAAAATAGTAACGCATGTATTTGATCTCGTAGAGAGATTGGATCATGACAGGTTTGTTCATGGTGTATTGACAGGATGTACAAAGCCTTGGACTATGTGAACTATGATGCCTTGTCCCTGGGGAGGAAGGAGGCTGAACCAGTCAAACTGGGACCTGCCTCACTCCTACAGCAGAGTTGTCTAGAGGTGTGTACGTTCCCATCTTTGACAGAGATGGCGATGACGGGACTCCCCGCCCACCTGGCCAAGCCTCTCCTTCAGACTGCCATGGAACGTCTCCAAGTCACTGCTGTCACGGTGATCATTGGCTCGTGGCCCTTACCCACACTCTGGTATGTACTGGGTGACAGATCTACCAACTCTCATGTAATACGGTAGTCCCTCTTCTAATAATTCAATCACAGGAAGTGAAATTATCCACAATATATCTGGTGGTGATCAAATCTATCAGATCAGGAAGTTGACAAAATGTTCAGAATCATGCACATTATCCATTATTTCTTTGTTATTTCAATGATTTTAAAGGGTGATCAAATTTATTAGAAGAACCACTGTCCCCCAAATTAGGGGTGATTGAATATTGATAGGGGGATTGAATTATTAGAGAGATACCATAGTCATGAGATGCACTCATTTAGCTTCTGTCTCGTGCTCTTCAGCAGATATAGGCCTATCTAGATCTCGTACATCTGGGAATTGTGGAGAAATGATTTCTTAAATAAATTTCATTCACTCCAAGTTGTTCACATTGTTAAAAGAGAATGAGTTACACTGGGGTTACAGAGTACCCAATTAAAAGTTTTGTAAACAGTGAAAAGTTGATGTTCTGTTATTAATTAATGTGAACAGAGATGTGTGTGTTAAATATAATATTAGAAGAAAGCCCTGACAAACTCAAACTGAGTACATGTATATAAACTCACTTATAGTAATTTTCTTGGAAAATTTTAAGAAACTCCTCCCACTGGTTCTCAATACATGGCAAAGAAATAAAAAATTATATGAGAAATTTGCAGGTTATTTTTTGATGGCATGGCATGTTACATCATTGGTAGACCAATGTTGACAAGGGCCAAAATAATATTGTAGGTATTGGTGATTTTTTTTCAGTTTTCAACCGATTTTCACGACATTTGGGAATAAAATTACACCAGCGGATTTTATATACTATATGACATTTAAATGTTGCACGGAAAATGTACTTCAAAATATCAATGGAAACGTCTAGAACAGATTATCTCGTATGACAATAGAATTTCATATTTTTCGCGGGCTCGTACATGTACTCGTGGGCTGATATACTCTAATCTCCCTTCTTGGCACAATGAAAGCTGAGATGTTTCCAAACAGATACGATAATGGAGGATTGCAATTTCTTTTTTTCAAACAACAATTTAGCATACAGGGGCCGCGGAGCGTTGGGTTGGGGGGTCTAGTCGTTAACTTTCATTACAAGCAAGTGTATTTGATACATTGTAGTCGTGTTTATGTCTACCCAGCAATGGTTTTGTTCAGTCAAAGACAACATTCATGGCAAAAACCATCCAGCATCGATTTGAAAAACAAATTTTCATATCCTTATCGCCTGTTTTCTTTGATCATTGTTTTGAAACATAGACACAGTGTGGTTTCTGCCTCGGTCTGAACCTAACTATTGATGAGTAGAAAAAAAAAACAGTGCTACAATGTGTCAAATAGACAAGGATCCCCAACTGTAAGTCCAATCTGAAACAATTTAAGCATAATAGCTGGGAAGGGATCTGGAGGAGATTTAAAGGACCTAGTGCGGTTTAATGAGATTTTGGCCCCCATGAGGTCTGGTTTGAAGTTTCAAAATCAAATATCACATCTGAAAGAAAGTTTTCAGTTAGCGGGAAGTGTACTATCTTGTCGTATACTCTGAGTATTTTGTAGGTCTTGGGTCTTCTGATTCTTTTGATAACAGCATGTTGAAGTACGGTAAGTTCCCGGTAAGTATTCGCGACCCTAAGTAAATTCGAAAACGGGCATTTTTTGCCAAGTCACGTGACACTGTTCCCGAAGTAATCGAAAACGGCCCATTCGCGGAAAAACCGCAGTTCTAACTATTCGAAAATCCCCCATTTACCGTGGTCGCGAGATTGATGTGGACTTCTGTAGTTATGCGATAGAAAAACTTCCAGATCAGCGAGTTTTCTTAGAATTAGTATTTGATAAACCTTGCAAACTTTTTGAGCATTTTGAACATAACCAATTGTAACAACTAAGTTGATTTTCATTATGTCTCAAACGAAATGTATCCAATGTTTGAACCGCGATTTCTCATGGTCATCAAATTGAGAATATTGCCTGTTTATGGGGACGTGCTATATTAAAAATTGCCGACTGAAGAGAGCGTACCTTCGATATTATACTGAAAATATCAAAATGAAGAACTGGAAGTTACGTTTCATTCGGTCTTAACAAAATATATTGCTGAAGTTTGACCAGACATTTGAAGTACGGATTTTCTAAGTCGCGGGGTAGATATCATTGTCGGTTACATGGTCGCACGATGTAAACCTGGTCTGTTGACAAATCTTTCCGTATACACATATTTCTTTTTATTAAACACCCATTTTGAGGAAAATATACGATAGGATCTTCTAACTGAAATATTATCCCCGAATCCTGAGAGGTACACGATCTGAATGAAATACAATCGCACATGGTCGGGATATAGTTACATTAATTTCGGCGACAGTTTGCCATGTGCGCCTCGCACAAAAACCAGAAACGTGCATGTTTGGGTCAGATTTCGGATTTCTTTTTCCGTTTGACACGAATGTTGAGATTCCCAGCTATGATACTGAAAACATATTTTTGTACTGTTCAGACAAAAATAATTTTAAAACGTATCATTTCCAACGAACGCGGCGATTCAAAATAGTTTACGGCCGTCGAATTCGCGGTGCTGCGTATACCGAAAAACGTGCTCTGATATTCAACTTTTCAGGAGCAAGCAAACTGTGATAAGTAATTATTCTACCGAACATAAACTGAATAGAAATTGTCATCTTTCTTTTCCAGAAGGGGATTTATATCGGGTAAACCCCCTATTTTGGAGATGCCAAACAGCAATTCATGTCTTTCGTTTAGCCGCTATCCATGGCGGGATGAGCTCGTTCCAGCTGGGAAGATTGTACATGTCTCAGACAAGTTGGCCCTGATATGGGCTTTCAAATAGTGTCGGGCGCTTGATTAATTTGCTGTTCGTTTTACTGACATAAACAGTTTGAAAAGCTCTTCCACAATATTTCCCTATGAAGAGCAATCAAGATATTATTATGTTTGATTCTCAATATGAAAATAACGTAATCTGTGTTTCTTCATTAGATCGTTTATATATATTTCCCGTAAACATCATTGGCATCACCGAGATAGTTGGGCCTTGTCTTCTCGGCCGTAACAAAAATTCTGCAAGGTTTCAAGCATGTCCTGAAGAGAAAATAAAGAAAATATGAATGTCTAAGTGACAGAAAATGCCCTTGTCCCGTATGTACTAATACAATGATATACGCGAATTTGTGATTTTAAATTGGCCGGGCGTCCGATGAAACTAGGGCTTCATTCTACACACAAAGTATAGTGAATGTCTCGTGGTTGTCGATCTTATATCATTTAGAGTGCTGTCTGGGGTAAATATCACAAAATTAAAGAAACATCACAATTGACGTATTGTGACCTTCCATTGTCGAATGGAATGGGCATTGAATATGGGGACTCTAATTTACGAAAACGTCCGTTTTTCTGAACTGACCTGCAGAAACTATTCGGAAGTGGTCAGATTTTCATGACTGCGATATTCACTTCCGGTCACGAATACTTAGGGAACTTACCGTAGTGGATTTGTACAAAATCGTCTATTTTGAGGTGAAAACCGCACACTTTTCTCTTCGAAAACCTATGAAGCCAGTTGAGAACCAAGATAAACTTAACCTCAAAATTTTGACCATCTCGATAGTTTGTTGTTGCCCAAACACGGTTTTGATTCTGTTTTCACCTTAAAGTAGACGATTTTACTCACAAATCCACTACTTCAAGATGCTGTTATTAAAAGACCATAAGACGCAGGGCCTACAAAGTACTCGAAGCATAAGACCCGATAATATACCTCACACTAACCATGCTAACTGAAAAAGTTCTTTCAAAGGTGATATTTCATTTTGACACTCAAAACCGCACCTTGTTGAGCCAAAATCTCATTTGGACCAGGTCCTTTGCCAGAAATGGGTTACATTATTTTGAAAATAATTAGTACTATTTCATAGTTTCTGCTTCATGTACCTGCTGTGTTTTTATTGTTGATTAGTCGTTTTCATTGATTTGTGCTCAGTTTCAGAGAGATCCTGCCCACCCTATATGAGGAGATATTTATGGATGAGATGGGCTTAGATTTGGTTGTATTCCGCGGGTTGACCAGCAGAACCAATCATTGTAAGATGAAAAGTCTTGACTTCCGAGGTTGTAAGCTGAGTAAGTAGGCATTACTACTACGGTCAGTGTATAGTTAATTTTAATAACAAATTATGTCCTTCAGCGGGGCTCACTTATGGTAGCCTTTTGACAACTGTAGAAGAATGACAGAGTAACTGCCCCTGATGTGCTTTTGATGAAATATGTCATACATGTACATGTTCGAGCCTGCATGTTTTTTTTATGAACTCATCCAAGGTATATAGAATATGTTGTTTTCGTACAGCTGATAATTCTATCTCTCTTCACAGATCAAATGTTCACCAAGCTGATAGTACAAATGTGGCCACTCCTCTCGTTGAAAAAATCCCAGCTGAGTGCGAAGAAATTGTCCAAAGTTGTCGCCAAAGTGGCAGGTGTCAGTTGTAAGTTTGTCATTTGCTGACAAGCGGCTACATTTGTATCCATCTAGCATGTCTAGAGAAAACTCTTACATGAGGAATGATCCAAAAGTAAAGATTATATTTTGTCTTCATTCTTGACTATCAGGTCAGAGAGAACTACATGTACCTCTAAAATGGAGGTAAAAAGGTTGTTTTTGCTTAATAACTTTTGATTAGTTCGCCGTAACACTCCAAAATCTTCAGGCAACTTAGCTTATATATATGATAGAATTGGCTGAGTTTAATACAGGTGATGCGGGTGGTTGGTGGGTGTCCGGTGGGCATGGGTTTCTGTTGCTTCAATGCATTTCGCTGAGAAGCACCAGGAACTTGATAATGTGATGTCTAGCACTGTAATATCATTTGTCTTTTTTGCACCATGTGAGCGTCCTGTCTGTGTCTTGTGTGCTGTCCTCTGTTTTATAGGGTGGATGGGGGGTGTCTGGTTCCATGCTGCTTCAAAGATTTCTTCTTTGAAGTAGCAGGAACGCAACTTGCCTGGGTGGTGCTTAGTTGGTTCATCGCAATATGAGTAAAATAATGTTGAAGGTGACGTTTAAGGGTTCACAACCGACAGAGAGGTATTTGTTGTGTAATAATTTACCGCTGGGACGTCTTTCATCCCGAGTCAAAACCCCGAGATTGCGCAGCAATCGAGGGGTTTTGACGAGGGATGAAAGACGTCCCAGCGGTAAATTATTACACAACAAATGCCGATACGAAGGTTTTGAATCCAATTCTAACCAAGAGATATATTCGAATGTAGAAATAATCAACAAATGCGCAAAACTGATCCTCTCTGAGCGCGGCTGGTACATTTTACCCCCGCCGCAAATACAAGCAGTGTTGCCTGGCTTGCCATAACAATATATTGTGCAAAACAACTCAGTGATTCTTTCAGTGCAGAGAAATAAAATATTTTATTGATTTTTTATACATATTTCTTGCTCAAGATTAACCACAGAAATATGAGAACTAATGAGCTGGAGGTGGTATTCCCCAGCGTGTATAGAAGTTGACCTACATGTCACGTGCTTGCCATGGATACAGTACCGGGACAGTGACATTTCCAACATGAGCAGGCTCGCGTTTGTCTGCATTTGTGGGCGAAGGGCTAAGAAGAACGAAGTTATATTATATATCTTTTCTCATACAGACAAGCGGGCAGTTTAGGGCTGGAAATGGAATGGTTCAGATATCGAGTGCCTTTGCGCTCATTCAGTGTATCACGGAAATAATGTTACTGTGTTATTGCGGGGGGAGGTAAACGCACTCTCCCTCAGCCGTGATGAGCTGTTTCACGAGGCAGTATTTTGTATTCTTGCAAAACCTGTTGCTATGTGAAAGTTTACCCTATTTACAACATGTATTTGCACACGACACGCACAACACAGAAGGTTAGAATAAATCTTATTCACTCACTCACCCGCTTATATATCGTTACATAATCATAACATAGCTTATATATCGTTACATAATCATAACATAGCTTATATTTTGTTACATATACTGTCATAACAATGATTTTCCAATGAATGTGTACAAAAGTCTAATTGTTAATAGATAACAAACATAAACGTAGTTCTCTTTAACCTAACGACTGCTAAAGCTAGATAATACATGTACATTTTTGTAGCCTGAATTTTGATAACTTTACCAGATTGATGATGCTTCAGTTTATCTGAACAGAGTATAATATTGTACATGGCATTTCTTGACAATATACTATTCCTTCCTTTGTGATGACCATAATTCAATCCCCCTATCAAAATTGTATCACTCCCAATTTTTGAGACAAAATTCAATCGGCTGTTCTAATAAATTTGATCAGTCTGCTAAAATCATTAAAATAACAAAGAAATAATGGATTCACTGCATGATTTTGGACCATTTTGTCAACTTCTTGTTCTAATAAATTTGATCACCCCAGATTTTATGGTTTTTCTTACAAGTTTAATTCCTATGTTTTATGCTTTTATTGTTACCTGCTAGGTGCCGTGTCATGTCGACTTACAGAAGAGATTTTACCCAAGATTCTCTCAGACATACTGAGCCATGATATGATAAAAAGTCCCACCTTTAACATCCAAATACCTAAAGGTAAATGAATGCTCTCATTGGAAATGTTCACTTCTTGAAGTCGAACTCAAACTCTTTCTGACTGTACACTGTGTGGCTCTTACTGACTGTAGTACACTGTGTGGCTCTTACTGACTGTAGTACACTGTGTGGCTCTTACTGACTGTAGTACACTGTGTGGCTCTTACTGACTGTAGTACACTGTGTGGCTCTTACTGACTGTAGTACACTGTGTGACGCTTACTGACTGTACACTGTGTGATTCTTACTGACTGTAGTACACTCTGTGGCTCTTACTGACTGTAGTACACTGTGTGACGCTTACTGACTGTACACTGTGTGACGCTTACTGACTGTAGTACACTGTGTGGCTCTTACTGACTGTAGTACACTGTGTGGCTCTTACTGACTGTAGTACACTGTGTGACGCTTACTGACTGTAGTACACTGTGTGACGCTTACTGACTGTAGTACACTGTGTGACGCTTACTGACTAGTACACTGTGTGACGCTTACTGACTAGTACACTGTGTGACTCTTACTGACTGTAGTACACTGTGTGGCTCTTACTGACTGTAGTACACTGTGTGACGCTTAGGCCGGGGAATATTGATTCTATGTTTCGCGTCGCCGCGCGCCTAGGTTTTACGTGAATGTGAAGCCAATACAAATGTATACCGCGTAGAATTTTGCCAAATCTGGCAGATAAAAACACAAAGTCACTAAGTCTAATTTAATTCTGGTTTACCAGATTTGATGTGTTTAGTTACAGCGGTCGAAATAACGCCCGTCTATCTGCTGAATTATCCCGGCGACAAGTTAAAAACAACTCTACCTGTCCATGCGACAAGTAGAATTTATCTTGCAAAACGATAAAATGTGATCTGTTTTCTTAAATACCTGTTAGAAGTCTAGATCTATCTGAAGGAACGGACAATCCAAGAAATAATCCATTGAAAATTTATTTCAAGCTGATCTTTGGTCACTGATGTGAGTCCTGTCAACTTTGTCAATTTCCCGCGGCAAATTTTACTTCCTGTTGCACGTGCGCGGTAGCCGGGTGCATGGAAAATTCGGACCTGTTATGAACGGAAAGGGACTAAGTCTTGTTTTTTCAAGTCAGTACCGATGGTAAATTATATTGTTGGCTTTTTTCCTTCGGCTTGTATTCACAAGACAAACAAAGCTGATATTTTCTATGCAGATAATCCAGTTAATTGATAATTCCAACGGGATTCTGCTGGCTGGTTCAATATTACTGGAATCAGCAATTGACGAGGGGAGACAACTTTTGTAGTACATATAGTTGAAATACTGCTTGCCTAAAATCTTCAAATTCCTCAAGAAAGGTGTGACTTGCATCGAAATTCTACCATATATGTAGTCACACATGCCATCTAATTATGTGAATTTCACATGGTTCAGTCATGTCAGTCAACAACAAAGCTTTTGGCAATTTTAATTTTGCAGAAATTAGGGGAAATATTTGTCTTTGTAAATTGACATATATGTATGAAAGTAGACTGGGCAGCAGCACATTCTCAGTCATCACCTTTCTATTCATGGTGCTTGAAGTTTTGAATATAATATGTGGGCCAAAAGAAAAAAATAATAATAAAACAAACACCTGCCCACCTGCATCATTTGAAAAAAAACATTGATGGACTTGGACCACTGGGGTCTATGTTTTAAGTAGTTTAATTTGATTGAACATTTATTACATTGTTTAAATATGTTGTTATAGTTTGTTATTATGTATGTCAGAAAACTATTCCCGAGTGTTGAAAAATTTGAGGGAAAAGTCCATTTTGTCCGTGTTTTTATCTCTGACTGTGTTGTGTTTTTCGCCCTCCCTCATTGATTCGAAAAGCTGTCCTGACGAGAAACATAGAATTAATTTGCACCGGCCTTACTGACTGTAGTACACTGTGTGACGCTTACTGACTAGTACACTGTGTGACGCTTACTGACTGTACACTGTGTGACTCTTACTACAGTGTGTGAGTCTTACTGACTGTGCAGTGTGCATGTCTTAGTGACTAAAGTGTGATTCTTACTGACTGTACAGTGTGTGACTCTTACTGACTACACTGTGACTCTTACTGACTGTACACAGTGTGACTCATAAACTATACAGTTTGTGACTTTACATGTATGAATCTTACTGACTGTATAGTGCGCAAGTCTTACTGACTATGGTGTGTGGTTCTTACTGACTGTACAGTGTGTGACTCTTATTGACTACATGGTGTGACTCACTAACTCCAGTGTGCGAGTCTTACTGACAGTACAGTGTGCAAGTTTCACTGACTGTACAGTGTGTGACTCTTACTGACTGTATAGTGTGTGACTCTTACTGACTGTACAGTGGAATAATAGTTGTGGACATATATTGTAATGATGAGAAACTGATTAAAAGCTAAATTTCTTGTGAAAAGTTTGAAGCGAATGATTCAGTTTTTAAAGCCAGAATATCCCGAGTGGTTTTCCATGGGACAACCATTAATAGTTACTTAACTAGTAATTAATTTTGAAGCCTGGAATTCCAATTGTCCCTTATGCGTTAGACTCGGCTTGCTAAAGATGGCTCATGGAGCAAACATGCGTGACATGTTAACATCGTCGTCTCCCTAGCAATAACATCCCGACGGCGGCAGGTAATGGGGGTGGGGTGTGTCAAAGTACTTTTAGTATGAAAAATTTGAACAAAAACACATACGTTTTTTTCCATTCATCGAAGATACAATGATGGAGATTCTTTGTTTTATAATTATCGAATAAAATGTTTATATGTTGTCAATTTTGTATTCTCATACTGCAATTTATTGTGTATGATTGCTGGATTATTGGATAAAGTTGTACACATTTGCCACATTTTCATCCGTGAAAGCATGTTAAATTCACAGTTAAATTCAAAGGAAACACTTTCCAGTCAGACAAGCCTGAAAGTCTGTCCCTCCTCCACGGGCCCTCGGTTGGCGAGTGTTCTAAGGCGCTTCGCTGGTGACCGCTAGCCTCACACCGCTGTACCGACACGGGTTCGAGCCCAGCTGGTCCATGTGTGAAAGTTTGTCAGTTACTTGCCGAAGGGTGGTGGTTCTATCCGGGTACTCCGGCTTCTTCCACCAACCAAACTGACTGTCACCATATGAGTGAAACAAACTTGAGTGTGACATTAAGCCAAATTCCCTCCTCCCCTGTCCACCCTCCTCCTCCCCCCCCCCCCCCAAAAGATAATCCAATCGTTCCATTTGAGATCTGAATGTCTTTGAAGGAGTGATTAATTTATTCAGCTGTTTCTTTTATTAACAGGAGAGAAGATGTTGGTGAAAATAGACAATGTTACTCTTACAACAAACAACACATTCTTTATGGACTATCTCATCTCCAACTGTCTAAGGGAGGTAACTCCATTAGTTGTGGTCGTGTCCAATATCACTATCAGGTAAACATACCAACAACTATCTTTATTATTCTAATATATGTGATTTCGCCATGCATCAAAGTTGATCGTTAACTCTTTCCCTGGTATAAGCAGGTTTTGACGACTGGTGTAAATCCCCATGTAAGCGGTCCATATAGTCAAAATTGCAACAAATCTGACTATATGGACGGTTGGTATGTTTTGTAATAAGGATAAAAGAAAGTCGAGAGATTAACAGGAATAATTGACAGAAACTGTGTAAAAACCCAAATGTATTTCACGTATTACGAGTATAAACAATAACAATCAGAGTATCTAACAATGATGTCTAACTCGTCAAATCTGCGCATCTGAGTTTATTATAAACATTTTCCCAGGACCTGTTGATCTCCACCTTAAAATGTTTATTCGCCATTCTTCCTTGGCTGCCTTTTGCAGACAAGTGACCAGGGTGACCACGCGCAAACAAAGCCTGTTCCTACAATTACGCCGGGCCTCTGAAAAGGTCGCTCAGTCTTGGCCAATCAATGATGCTGTCTTACTTCACCTTATGAATATTTATGACCAGCCTTCATTCTCCTTTGTGGAAGTATATGTGATTATAACAGTTGATGCTCGTTCTATACCTGCCATCTCATAATGTCCCTGCCAAATCACAAATATACGGAGAATTAGCTATACAATGATATATGACACTATGGGAATGGCAGAGAGGAAACCAGGAAGGAAACGGTGGAAATCGTCACTAAAATGTGACAATGTCTTCACCTTTTTCGTGATTTCCGAACAACAGAAAGCAGAGACAACACAGTATCTCATACGATTACTTATTTTTGTAAGAAATGTTGCTGATTTTGGAATAAAACATGACCAAATAACGTAGAATGGGGCTGTGGAAGACCAATAGTAAATATTTCTCCACATGACATGGGACATAAACGGGATATCTTACATCGTTGAAAATGAATGAAAATTGAAATTAGTCCATGGGTTAAAGACCCACACCATTTCAAATCTATATGGGTCGGAGAGAAAATTCCTTGCATGTCTATCAGATAGGGAAAATGAATTTTAGAGTTTAAGAAATCCTCTCTGGTTCTAGAATTTGAGATATCCTCTCTGGTTCTAGAATGTATCTCTGGTTCAGAATTCATATCAGTTCTTCTATTTATCTTCATTTCTAGAATTCCTTTGATTCTAGATTTCATCTCATATTTGACTGACTATAGAATTTTGATGGGTGGCGGGGGAGGGGGTGGGGGGGGACTTTGCATGAACACTGTTTTGAGCTACATGTACATGTATAATCTGAAGACAAGCAAGCCTTCAGACACCACAACATAGAATTATGTCAATCTGCAGGTGTCAAGATATTGTACATTTAGACTCACGGTTTTGTAGATTTATATCAAGGCACCAACAGTACCTTATACATCACAGAAGTACCATGCATGCTTAAATCTCTGTGGATTTATTTATTTCAGGTCAGAGTTAGAGGTCGGGGATCAGATTATGGATTCTCTCGGTCCGTTCATCGTCCTCCGTGGTCAACAAATAGACGTAAGTGGAGATAACTGAGTATAAGTAGTATTTATGCAATGATGACCAACACAATGTATGTAACTTGCATATAACAATTTTATTACAGCATCCGAATCAACAATCATAAACAACATTTGGGATAAGGGGGCAGCTCCCCGTAACTCCTTTCTTACTCTAATCATATAATAGTCGTAAACATTCAGGGGTCAAGGCAGGTCAGGATGCCTCCTGGCTGCAGGGGGTGGTACCCCTGAACAGTCGCCTACTCTACCCTTAAGAATAGTCGCAGGGCTGACGAGAGAAAACATGGCTATGTTGTCTCGGAGCGGTCAATAAAGTCACTCGTCACTAATTGATTTTGGGGGGAAAGTATGTTTTCCCCCCAAAATTGCGGAGCCACGTAAATGGGAGTTTACCCCCTAGCTGCTGAAGGTGGTGGCGGTGGGATGGTGGTAAATGAAATAAATTTGCGAATACTAAGAATAAGTCTGGACACTTCGGAGATCGGAGCACAAAGATGGTGGGTGAGAAGATCCCCGGAGAAAGCACCCAGAGGATGTAGATAAGTGGGAGTTTGCCCATTGGTCATCTGCACTTAACGACCATGCAAAAGGGAAAGTCCAACAGCTGGACCAGTGGGGACAGTCTACCCGCTGGCAGAGGGGAGGGTGGAAGGTCATCACTGCATAAACTCCATCTAACGGGTTAAATTCAGTATATATGGAGATATGTGGACTCTGTTCATGATGATGATTCTACTCGCAACCAAGACAGGAAACTGTCATTACCCTTGGTCAAATTTGGCTGAAGAGTAGTCCACCTCACCTGTCTTTCTGCCTGTCCATCATGCTTGTTAACACGATATCTCTAGTAAGTTTGTCGACCCACCATGGATGTTATTGCACATTGGTCATGTTGGTATTGAATCTTGGCCAAGCTGTCCAATAACATATACATGATATCAATAAATGGACTACGTGTGAACTTCCCCAATTGAAACAACACATGCCCCGAAACCCCAACAGCCGAGGGATTTTACGCCCTTCGGACCAAGGTTTTAGCCAGGATATAAAATCTGCCTGTCCAAATATCACATTTTGCTACGTTTAGACAGGCTACTCCCCTGTTTTCCCTATCTCTCCCATGTTAAATTTTCTAATTCTTGCCTCTCCAAATTTGAAATTGCCTGTCCAATGGCCAGGTGGCTGGGTCTCTGGGCAACACCATGCTTTGGGCTATTTTCTTTCTTTCTGGCTCCACATGCGACCTGCTGCCCAAGGACTGCATGTTACAAATCAATCACAGGCATTGTGATTTGAGGCATGCTATCACACTAACACATATCTCAAGCTTCATCCAGGTGTGCCAAACTAGAAAATTGTCACTGAGGTGACTGCGATACCCTTTGCTAGCTCTCCGGTAGATGCCATCACAGAAAAGGACTGCGGATGAGTATTCACTATTAACGGTCATTCGTATGTGTCCAATCACAGTTGGTGTATTTGGCATGAGGCTAAAAGTTGAATTCTTTATTCTGGCACAAACATGCAAGCTCTCTGGGTGCCTCTGTGTTATCCGAAAAGTGCATCGTATTTGAGTCCAGGGTATTTGAGTCCAGGGTCACAAGTAGGTCAGGTGGTACAAGATGCATGACATTTACTCATGAATAAAGCTCGAAATACAGACTCTGTGCAGTATTTCAGCCAGAGGCACAGTAGGTGCATGCCTCTGGAGGTGTGAGAATGTACCAGAAAAATCAATCTTGAGCTTTTACCATTGGTGTAAATAACAACTGTAAAACTGTCATGCCTGCAATCGCATTGGGTAAGGTGGTCTGAAATGAAGTCACAAACTAATAAATGTCCAACAAGGGCAGGTATTAAAGTGAGCCGATCAATTTGAATTCAACTGGGCTTGAGATACTCGGTGATCAGGAGCTTGAAGGAGGCAAAATAACTCGGAATAAAACGATAATGCAGTTGATATCTCTATCTTAATTTAACCCATAGAAATGAAAAATAGGAAAAGGTAATGCACATCATGCATTTGACCTTTAAATGTACCATTATATGTCAAACTTTTTTATTGACAAGGATGTTGAAAATACATGTACTTTATTATCTATTTCTGTTTACTTGCAGACATTGGAAGGAATTTGTCTAGAGCAGTTGGAGGAGGGGATATTTTTTATCGTGTCCTCGGATGTCAGAAAATTCACCAAAATTCGGGCCTTAGATCTGCAAGACTGTAGTATTTACCTTCAGCAAGGCCGTACGAGGAGTCGCGCATCTGGACGCATGCAAGTCACCAGTGCTTTCAACACGTTACAAAACCTGACACGTTTGGATATAAGTAAGAACTACATTGTGGGCTGTCTCGGTGAAGTGTTAGAGGCATTAAGGACTCCACTCTCGTTCCTTAATCTGCATGGTTGTGATCTGAACGAGGGTGATTTGGACGCTCTGGCGCGATCTCACCATGCCAAATCTCTCCGGGAACTCTACTTGAGCAAGCTGTGCCAAATTTCCATCTCTGCGTACAACCGGATTTCTCCGGCATACTTGGTGAAAACCACGAAACACTTCCCCCGCTTAGTGCTCTTGAACCTTTCACAGAACTACATTCCCACATCGTCTGTTCCTGAGTTCTCCGATATCCTAGTCAATCATCTCTCGTGTCTCAAAGGTATAGATATCAGCTGTAACTTCTCCGCAGAACACTTGATGGAGATCGTTCGCTCGTGTGCCAAAGTTCCCACAATGCAGTGGATCCGAGTGACTTATATCCTCAGCATAATGGAGGAGCTGGGCATCGTGGAGGCGGATCACAATTTGGTTACCACGGAGAAGAAACTCCTGGACCTGTTAGCAGGCATGTGTCGCAACGACATCAATGTGAAGATCCTTCGCCTCACGTATGCCGCCCTCTTCAGTATCATTGACTGATTTGCGTCAGGCGGTGAAAAAACCCAGCAGTGCATAAGAAACAGTGCATAACACTATTTGGACTAATGAAGTTAATATTTTGGTTATCGAGCAGTTCGTTTCAAAATAGGGTGTGTCGTGTGTCAGAGAGCTTGTCGTAAGAGGCAACTAACCGGGTGTGAAAAGGAATAGGACCCTACCCGTGTGGTTTCCGGGTGTGAAAAGGACCAACGTTGTGATACGACTGAAATAGTGTTGAAAGTGACGTTAAATCATATTCACTTACTCATCACTCATGTATCGTACTGTCGATTGTCTGAGCCATGAACATTACTTCCACTCCGTTTTACACGAGTAAATTATCTACTAACCATGTTCTTGTACTTGTATGGAGAGATAATTTACTCACGACAACCATGACAACAGAGTGGATGTAATGTATACCACAAGCTCATGATTCTCTGATGACGGAAATAATTGTTTTGCTCGGTCCCCTCCCCCACTACATGTACCTGAGGTCTTATAGAAATGTGTGAATTTTAAATTGTCCGAGAACCAACTTAATGAGTTTATGCCTTATGATATTATTACTGGCTCTTCACAATAATATGTATTCATCAATGTAGTACATCTGATGTGTTACACTGTTTCCGTATTTGTTGAGGAAGTGTTGATACATTAGAGGGAGATGATTTGTCATATACCATAATTGAGGTCAAGGTCACTGTGACCCCAACCATTTGAAATCTCAGCCCAGTGTGTTAAAAATTGCTGAAGTGAACTGTTTTCCCTCGGCACTTGGAAAGTATATGTTCTCGTACAATCTCTAGCTTCACATGCGCTTTTTTGAATAAAACAGGAGGGAGGGAGGCTTTTTTTTTTGTCTTTTGTACTGACCAGATAGATGCAGTAGTTTCACCGTTGGCATGAAACCAGAGAGTGGATTAGATTTAACATCGCGTTTGGCAATATTTCAGCTATATATGGACTGCATGGGACCAAAAGTGTTCTCGACTTACTTGAACATGTTGAAGGGCTGTGGGAGCCTTCAAATATACTGTTTCTTGCTAATAAAACAAAACATCAAACAACTCTTTGAATCAGTGTTAAGAAACAATAATTTGGCATAACTTTAAAGGAGAATTCAGAAATGTGTAAAAATGATAAAAAAGGGGGTGGACACGGCGCTAACAAAATTTACAGGGCAGTGCATGTGAAGCTAGAAATTGAATTTATTCAACCATGCTGTTTATTATACAATAGGTACTGACATGACTAGATGAACTTTGTAATGCATCTTTCAGAATGTATAAATGGTTTTGTCTTGTTCACATTCTTCTTGTTAACAAAATTCAGCAGTTACTGAAGGTAAATGTTGTGGTGAAAAGAGTTCATCTTGGCAAATTTTAAAATGGTCTTTTTGAACCCGTTATAACAGATTTGGGTGCTCTTTGCCCTTGGCAAAAGTATAAAAAAAAAAAGATTTGAGCAAATTCTTCTTTGAATATGCAAAAACCAATAGTAATGAAAGTAAGGTTGCTAAATGTCAAGTTATCAGGCAATATTTCAGACCATTTAATACTCCTAGAGCTTCCATAGAGTTTGGTTGTCATTTTACTGTCCCTTGCCACAATCAGCATCATTTATGGGTGTCCAATCCAAGTCTGGATCAGGCCCTCCTTCATGTCCTTTTAAAAATGTTTCTCTTTTGCCTTTCCTCTGTACGAGGACCTCGGATGAACACATGATGAACAAACAGGAAGACATTATGAGATGTGAGAAGACGCCATTGCCCATTGCATGTACATAATTTCCTAGTGTTGAAGTATGTTGTGTGTTATAATCACCATATTACCAACTCTTCCCATAGTAACTTGACACAACCAGGCTCTGATTCCCTCTATCATACATGTGTGCATGTATTTTCCGGTGTGAACTTAACATAGATGATGTGATAGACTTGCATCAAAATGTTACGCTACACCTACATCAAAAAGTCTACATGTAAATTGTTATTTTGGCATGTTTGGCTCTGATTCCCTCTATCATACATGTGTGCATGTATTTTCCGGTGTGAACTTAACATAGATGATGTGATAGACTTGCATCAAAATGTTACGCTACACCTACATCAAAAAGTCTACATGTAAATTGTTATTTTGGCATGTTTGGTTTCATGGTATACTGATAGTCCATCTGCAGCACATTCACAAACCCAAGTATCATTAGTATAAGGCCAAAAAAAAAAGGTATTTTGTTTCTGGTCATTCTGAACCATGCACCTTGACACATACTGGTCCCTTGACCAGCAAGAGCTACAAATCTTAAATGTGACATAATGTGTGCTACATGTAGCTGGTGAAAATAGTGTTACTGTCAGTCTAAATTTGCATGCACCAGTCATGCCAGTGACAGAAGTTTCAGAACACAACAATTCCATTTATCAAAAAATCGAACAAAACCTTCTCAATAGATTTGCTGGGACACACAATACTTATAGCTGTAACACAGTCCATTATTAAAAGACTGTCTCCTAGCTAATTTGAGTTGATAATCAAGTGAAGATTGTGTATCATTGTGTCACGATTGTCCGTTGTCATGATTGTCGGACCATATAATGGGTACAATATACTCTTGAATAATTCAATCACAGGAAAGACCTGGCACAGGAGGTAAATTAAAGTGCCAAACAAATTAGGCTCTGACGATCCATTGTGATCACCAGTGTCTGTAGAGCCTAATTTTCAAAATTCAATTTTTTTTGTAGTTTTGGTTAGGTTTTTGTTAGGGTTAGGGTTTTGCTAGGGTATGTTTGTTTGGGTCATTGTTGCTGTGTGACCGATAAGGTTAGGTGCGACGTTAAACTCCGAACAACCAACCAATCACAGGAAAGACAATCCCCCCCCCCCCCGAAATACGGAGGTGATCAACTTTATTAGAACGAGAAGTCAATAAAATGCTACAAAACAGAACATTGCTTCGAGTGTACTCCAGAGTTTCTTCTGTTTGGCAGGGAATAGACAATGGATCTGCTATTTAGCCACCAATTGTCATCAATTTTCCAACCTAGATTACTTGGATTTATATATTTTATGACAGAGCATGGCTAAATGATTATTTTAAGATACAACACTCTTCTACCAACTCGCTTCAATTTTCCCACATAAAAAATGATCAAATTCAGTCCAGAAAAATATGATAGAGCAATTTTAGTAAAATACGTTGTCCCATGTTCCCAGGTCTGGGGCCAACTTAAAATGGGGAACGGAGTCAAACTGAAAATTGTTTTGCCAGATTTTTTTGCCATAATTTATTCATGAATTTTACATTTGGGTGATGCAATATATTAGTCATGACGGGAATGATCATAATTCAAGATGCAATCTGGAGGTCATACCAAAGACAGAGAGAAGGCACTTTACATATTTGGTCTATGGATTGTCTCTTACATGTTTCTGATTATTGAACCAACCAACTGGGAGGTGATGTGAAGGGGAGGTAACTAGCTGCAGATTGGCAGCACACCTGCAATAAGAGCTGCAGTATAATCATATGTGCTGTGTAACAATTATGTTACAGTAATTCTGACATGGCATGTATGATTGAAATGTTGTTGCTGAATAAATTTAAGTGCCATCTCTCTTTCATGGATTAAACATATATATTGGTTAAGTTTAATTTCATGTATTATGCTTATGATAGGGGCGATTGCAGTTACACGATAAAAATATTATTGGAAATCATGATTGCAGCAAGTTCTGTGTGATCATATTTAATGAAAGGTTTGGTCAAAAATTATCCTGAAATCTTGGTGGGGTAATGGATCGATTTATTGGAGGTCTTGCCGTCCATGTATGTAAAGCACTTTGTATTAATAAATTAAATAAAAACACACCTGTGCTGCAGCTATATATGCAATATTTTCATGGCCAAGATACATAATACATTCATCTTACATATTGCATGTATATTAGCCATCATGTCTCTGTGTTTCATACATGTATATAAATACATAGTTACAAATTGCTCAATTTTATTGCCATACATGTAGTTGACATGTACATGTAGCTGTAAACAAGTTCTGTCAAGATGTATATGCATAAAATCCTGCGCTGAGTATCTTTCGTTTGTTAGTCGCTTATATCATGTGTTAATTAGCATCTTGTATATATGATTCATTATGATAATTAATACACATCTGTTCAACACAATTTGATTCTCACAGTTTTTATTCTTCCTTGCACTAGTTCAGGGTATCCAACTCTCGTGTAACCATAATCATGACGTAATCATACTAGATCTTTCACATATTGCATTACAAATTTTTTTTAGAACATTTTGTTTATTTTTATTTCAAGTGCACCATGTTCTTGCCAAAATGTCTCTTTATTGTACCATCTCGTTTTATTGACCAAATGGTTCAAAATCATGCAGATAATTCATATATTTCTATTGTCCCCCGCTACTAGTTAGGAGGGCGGGGGGACTTAGAAACACCGGTGTCCGTAATTCCGTAAGATTTTCTTGTCCGGACAATAACTCAAGAACTATTCAGACGATCTACTATACCTGTGCCTTGACATTGTTGAGAGGAGGATTGGGATTGTTTTTCAAGGACGTGCTTAATCCAATATGGCCACCATCGGCCATACTGGATTTCATTGAATTTTAAGCAGTTTGATCTTGTCCGGACAATAACTGTAGTACGATTCAACTGATGTACTTCAAACTTGGGGAGTGCCTGGACATCGGCGAGAGGATGGTTGGGATTGTTTTTCAGCAATGTGCATAATCCAATATGGCCGCCGTCAGCCATATTGGATTATAAGCAGTTGGATCTTAGATTTTCTTGTCCGGACAATAACTCGTTAACGATTGAACCGATCAACTACGAACTTGGGGTGTGCTTGACATTGGTGAGAGGACGGTTGGCATTGTTTTTCAGCAATGTGCATAATCTAATATGGCTGCTGTCCGCCATATTGGATTATAAGCAGTTGGATCTTGTTCCGGACAATAACTCGAGAACGATTCAACCGATCTACTTCATACCTGAGGAGTGCCTTGACATTGTTGAGAGGATTAGGATTGTTTTTCAAGGACGTGCTTAATTCAATATGGCCACCATCAGCCATACTGGATCGCTCATCAGCGATATCTCCATTTTCAAATCATACTCTACATCAATGATATATCGACCAAAAAAAAATCGACCATAGAGGTCCATGGCCCCCGCAGCAGCAGCGCCATGCAGTTATGGTGTACATCCACCATAACTGGTGCTGGTAGCGGGGGACATGGACCTCTATGGTCGATTTTTTCTTTGTCATTTTAATGATATTAGAGGGTGATCAAATTTTTTAGAACTGATTGAATTTTGAAAGGGTGATTGAATTATTAGAGGATTTACCATAACGGTTTCATTCACAAGATTTATTTCCCAAAAGTTTGAATAACATGAACAAGGCACATGAAACGACGATGCTGTACAAATTTTTGTGCATGCATATGCCCTGCAAACATTCAGTACAGAATACAGTATCGTTTGGGACACCTGGAAATCCCTGGAATTTGAATTTCATCCTGGAAAGAGCTTGAAAATTCATTTTATTTCCTGGAAACTCACATTTTGTAGTTCCAGTGATAGCCAAGGTCTCTTTCGTATCAACAGCATGTTATGATTACCGTCTTAAAAAAATTGTGTAATTTGTGGTAGATTCTCCTGGAAAATGACATTTATTTACCTGAAAAAATGTTGAATGGAAGTGCATGACCTCTGTTACATATGTAATAGTGAGTGAATATGATTTAACGTCGCTTTCAACACTATTTCAGTCATATCACGACATTGGTTCCCATTACTTTTCACACTCGGAAACCACATGGTTAGGGTCCTATTTCTTTAAACACCCGAGACCCCACGGGTGGGGTCCTATTCCTTTTCACACCCGGGATCCCCAGAGGTGCCCCAGTTAGTCGCCTCTTACGACAAGCTCTCGGAGGAGCTGAGACCTATTCTTACCATGACCTGGAGTGTGCACGACAGCCCACGTCAATATCCGGGAGCCTCATGGGGCCCTCCGTTAATAGTAGCCTACTTTGTTCTTGGGTAAACTGTAACCAGGATATATTTTCTCCCCAAAGTAATCAATGATTCTTTGGTCTACATGACCAGTTAACCTACCCATGAATTTTCAGTAACATCCGTGAAGTGGAACTCATTAATTTGTCCCAGTATACTTTACTATATAGACAGGATGATGAAAACTGTCTGTATATTTCCTGAATTTTCTAACTGCTTGGGGAGAGTGAATTTTTTAAACAGATAGAGGAATACGTTCACTATTCAGAACATTGACCTCCAGAATTCGAATTCTGCCAAATATTGGGCAACCCATTCGCACATGTCCATTTACATATTGTTAGTGTACTCGGACCTCTTTAATGCCAATATGACCACAGAGCTTCAGTTAATCCGAGGCATCAGAAATTCGCCAGATTAAATTTCCCAGTGACACTTACAGAAACACCGGAAGCGCAGGAGAGAAAAGCTTTGGTCTCGGCATGGGTGATGTCAGCTGTCATAACAACATTCAAGCTGCTCAGGTATATACATGTGAATCAACTGGCAGCAACCTGATGTAAGACAACTGATGTAAAATAAGTGGTTTGCACCTGTGTTTTCTTCCCATGTGCAAACGGGCTCAGGCAAACCTCGTTGCGATTTTCTTTGACTGGGTTATATAGTACAGATACTAGCAACCATGTTGAGGAAGGTTGTGATTGATGGTATATTAGAACAACCATGTTTGGGTAATCCATGGTGAGTCTTTTGTTTGGCCTTCCATAATCCAGATTAGCAAGAGCAAAACCGAAGATGCCCCCCTGTGGATTACCGCACCCAAACATGGCTGCCTTACGCCGCCTATTGCAACTTTCCTTATAAGCTACTGTGTTCCTCCAGACCCAGTAAGGGTTGTCCATGCGACTGACAAACAAGAGAATATAATAGGGGGACGAATAAAGATTTTATTTGCACAACAATTAAATTGACTAACAATATTCTGATAAGCCATTGAAATAAACAGTTTCTATAAACATTTCAGCTGTAATTTTTTTTATGTACATTATCTATATAATCCATCGTAACTCCCCATAAACAAAGCTGGACAATACGAGGACACTGAAGCCTGTCCATCTTTCATTCAGGCCAAAGTGCCAGGAGATGTAAAGAAGAACGATAGTCTGTTTGAGTACAAGGACTAGACATGCTTATCAGTAATATCCTACTAGCAATAGCATCTCACATGAGGAGAGTGACTGACAGACTGGTTGATTATCTTTTAATCTTCTGTTAAACTTATAAATACCCATGGAACTTGTGGACAACCATTTCTGACATTGACATGAATAAATATATGTCAAAATATTGATCTACAAAATGCTCTCGTGTATATTTTCAGAGTCCCTCTCCTCCTGTAATACATGAAATACAGGACTTCAAAATCAACCAGAATGATGCGCCGGTTGAAAAATAGCATTCAGTTCTGGTTTGAGAACTCGCAATGACTAGGATGTAAACTGGATAATTAAGTCGTTCAGGATTCCCCTACAACATGTACAAGGTTTTGGTCAACACAATGTCTTGGTTCACACAGATTACAGTGACAAGTAAACACGACGGGCAAATATTATGCTATTTATGTGATATGCCATTCTTTCAATCTTAATAAATTAATATCCTATCGATGCTCCTCAATCGTATATGTCACTATGTAGGATCTTGCTGATTTCAATTGAATCTGGTGCATTTTAACTACTTTAGTTGTAGTCGGGAGGGGGGCTAGGGTCATCGCCTCTGCCTTAGACCAAGGTTTATTCCAAGGACCAGTCCATATTTCTACCCCACATTATGGTGCCAAACTAGCGGGACCACGGCCAAATCATAAGATACCCTGCCAGCGTGGCATCTAACGGCTGAGCCAACCAAATAGCCCCTACCATTATGTTCCCTTCAAAGCATTATGAAGAGATCTCGGGATTGGTTGACACCAATGCAGTTGACACTGGTTTAATGCAAGCCTTTTAGATCATACAAGTGACTGTAAGTGTAACCATGGTAACACCCACTGACTGCATTGGACTGAAAAAAGCGGCAGATAGGATTCAATTTTAATTAGATTGGTCATTCTTTATCTTTCACAATAAGACACTTCGTTCAGCTGACCCAATAAATCCCCTCAAGCAGCTGAATACACGTTTTATGAGATTTCTGGCTTGCATAACTAAGAGAACTTCACATCAACAATCTGGTAAAACATCTTTGTGTTAATAAAATGAGACCTTAATACGCTGAATATCGGCTCAATCAAATGGTTCATACAAAACCAGAAACGGTTGTGTTTAGGCTGTGAATATCGAGTACGTGTAGGAGACCATTGACCAAAGCATCTCTACCCCCAGCGTATTTGCACAGAATAAATCAATGGCTTGGATGGAGTGGCTACAGGCATGACAGGCATGACAGGTAACCTGCTCCCAACGGGCAATGTGTCACGGAATCCACATTATCCCATTGTCCGAGTCAAGCTCTACCAGGCATTCATTACGTTCTGCTTCGCACCTCTCCATTTAGCGCTGCAAGGGTCTCACGGACTTTGCCGGAGTTGATCCAATGTCATCTGTTGCCACAGTAAATGAACATGATGACCGTCTGTGCGAATTAATATCAGCTGCTATTCACCGATATATATTTCCGCAACATATAGTTTTCAGGTAATTTGTCAAAAAGCTGCCTTCAAACTGTGGGACACTGTCGTTTTGTAACACACTGAATATCCGTAAGTACATTTCAAGATAAATATACGTTTTGCGATCAGTAAAACAGTTAGACAGAACAGTTCTTGGTTTCTGCAGGAATCCTGCAAAAGATGGCGAGACCCCTACAGGGGTAAATGCAGCATAGCGCAAAGCACCCTGGGAGAGGATGTGTCCGAGTTTGTAGCCTCCCGAACTGTAAGTGTAACCATGGTAACACCCACTGACTGCATTGGACTGAAAAAAGCGGCACACAAGCACGGTCGGTCTTCTGCAATTGTGATCGACACGGAGCATGTATCTGCATATACAAGAGGTATCCAGTATATCTTGTAGCATGCTCGCGATACAGTGTATCGATAAATCTGTTAGGATCAATACACTGGATTGGTTAGTTACCCATAGCAGTTCTGAATATAATTAGCTCGCGAGGTTTTCTCCAAATCGAACCAATCAGTAAACGCGCTAAGCCAGCTCATCATGCCAATCCGCTGCGAAGTTTGAGATGTGAATTTCATCATTGCCCATCTACATCGGGAGTCCATACACAAACCGCAGACTGGGGATAGGCAGGCAGATGATCTTGTAGGGAAATGAACAAGTCACATGCTAAATTATTAGACAACATCCTGTTGAGATGTTAAATGCCAAGCTTACTCCCCCCATTATTAACAGATGATGCTGATTGGTCGAGAGCCATGCGCATAAAATTGAAGAAACTTAATCCCCAAATACAAGAGTTCAGAGTATTATTCACTGATATTATGGCCTAGTCCACTCCCTCGCTTCGCTTGCGTGCTTCATTTGAGATGCAGCTCTCAATATTGTTTCACATGTACATAATTCTAACAAAATCAAATAGGACAGGTGTTACTAAAAATACTTTGTTCATATGCAATTTGTGAATGTACACAATCGTCACTTATAAATATAGGGCTAGCCCCAGTGGATGGATGGATAACAATAGATATGTTATATACATGTATACAGCAAAGATGACTTCACAAGTATTTGATATTATGTAGGATAGCTAGAGGACATTATACAAACCAGTTGTATGATACACAGAACATTAATAATCTCAAGATCATATATGTTGTAATGAAGATTTATAATGTACAATCAACCATTTCATGAATAGAATTTGACAAAATGTATTAAAACAATCAACCACTCCTCAAATAGGATTTGGCAAAACATTTTCAGATAAATCAACTATTTTACGAATAGGATTTGACAAAATAATTCTGATAAATCAACCATTTTATGAATATGATTTGGCAAACTTATTCACATAAATCAACCATTTTCAGGATAGGATTGAGCAAAACTTATTCGCACAAATCCATCAATCAAACTGGTACAATGTATAAAGTGGAATCAAAGATTTCACTTGGCCGAGTTCACGCAGATGGATTCTGATATGTACATGATGTACCAGGTTTAAGCATGGGCATCACCAGGATTAACCATGGGCATCACCAGGATTAACCATGGGCATCACCAGGATTAACCATGGGCATCACCAGGATTAACCATGCGCATCACCGGGATTAACTATGGGCATCACCGGGATTAACCATGGACATCACCGGGATTAACCATGGACATCACCGGGATTAACCATGGACATCACCGGGATTAACCATGGGCATCACCAGGATTAACCATGGGCATCACCAGGATTAACTATGGGCATCACCAGGATTAACCATAGGCATCACCAGGATTAACCATGGGCATCACCAGGATTAACCATGGACATCACCAGGATTAACCATGGGCATCACCAGGATTAACCATGGGCATCACCAGGATTAACTATGGGCATCACCAGGATTAACCATGGGCATCACCAGGATTAACCATGGGCATCATCACCAGGATGCTTACTTATATTATGGAACCCAGTAGGCCTTATTGTGCTGGATGCCAAGAGGGTGTGTTGTTCGCAACCAACGACCTCCTTAGCCATGCCCATTGTTAATCACTCTCCAGTCCAGCCATATACCATGCAGAGTTCAGAGCATTATGCGATGCAACAGTTTCCAACCTGATATCAAATTACCATTCATTTTCACCGTCAAATATGCCATTAACATTCGATCTGATACTACATGGCAGTGTGAAACGTCACAGGACCTACGAAGTATGGTAGGCATTAGGACTCCGACGCAAACTGAACTCTTGGAAATCCCCACCCCCAGTTGAAATCATGCCTATACTAAGATGGGCCCTGTCCAAGTCAGAATCTCCAGTGATTTTCATCAAAAATCATCAAACATTTTCATCAAAAGTAGGTTAGCTCAGAACTTGCTGGTAACAGTCCCCCAATGCACCTTCATGCCAAAAATCAAGGTTCTAATGTCAACAGTTCTCCTGATATTGCCGACGAAATGATTCGGATGGACTGACTCATTACCGGACAATTTGCAAATGAGAGCCTACTTCGTAGGAACAGAAAATGAAGGCTTCTGAAGTGTCAGCCAGGACATAAGATTCGCCAATTTTCTATGGACAGTGATAGATCAGGACACAAATGTGGTACAATTACTGTAATATTCATCCGCTAAAATTGTCAGTCTATACAGAATGGGACCTATCTTTCCCTAATATTATAATTCTTGCTGCTCAATGATTTGTTTGTAATTTTTTTATTTATATTGGAATAGCTGTATCCCTGCTGTATTATACATGTATTACTTTTATTAGCCGATGAAGGGTTGATCCCTATCCAAGATTGTCTACATCTTCCCAATTAAAGATGGCGAGGGCCATTATGTGAGTCCAGCATCCACAAAATAGCTCACAGAAACCAAGATCAATGATCAACAAGACAAATGAGCAAAGACAATACTGACATGAACATGTGATGGGGAAAAATAAATGTGATGCAAACAAAAAAAGATTTAACTATACACAAGAGAGCTCTGATAGGGGAGATAACTGTGGAAATAAATAGGATTGATCAAAGTTCATCGTGGGCTATATTTTCTAAAACAAAACTGTGTAAAGATTCTAGATCTCTCTTTCCATCATATTCCTTCAACTGGACTCCATTCCTGAACAACGTTAATGTTGGATAGCCGGTCACCTGTGGATAGAAAGAAAATAAACTAGTGTTGGTCATTTATGATAAAATTAACTTAAAAAACAAAAAAAATCCTGAAATGCAAACATACAATTCAACCACATATTGACCATATTCACTGAATATTCATGATGATTTGTCAGGTCATCATGTTGATCAAGTTGAAGTGTTCTCGAATCATTGATGCTGAACAAAATCTAATCTCTCGGTCATAGTCTTACACAGAAACATGCATGAAAAGTTTGTCATGTTTCGTTGAAAACGAGGCAACTGCTGGCGACATACGTGTACATATATCTATTCAATGTTAAATCTGCTAAGTTAAGGGTGTCTCAATTGAGAATGCGAGCAAGAGACTTCTGTTTGCAATTTTACCTTTCAGGAACAACTCTATTGTTCTGTCTGTAACATATAAGAGATCACAAGGGGCAAGTTAAAACTGCTATGGACAACCTATTTTCTGTCACTTGAGTTGCTCTTTTGGCAACTAAAATTTCTGAATTATTTTGACCCCTGAGACACACTGGCACCCCTCTGGCTTATACCCTGTCAAGCTCGGTTTAATGGTTCTTGAGTCAAATTATACTGAAACCTGCTCAAATATGGAAATACATGTAAGCTACATGGTTTTCACCTTGAGTTTTTTTTGAGAGGTTGGGGAGGTGGGGGGGGGGAGGGCAGGATGTGTGTGGCGCTCAAAACATTGCTATCACATGTACATACTATGGGGTGAATTTAGTGCAAGGGGAAGTACATTTTTGTTTATTTTCAGGCATACATCCCTCCCCCACCCCACTAACCTAGCTGCCAATCAGGCATAATAAACTTAGCTTTCCTGTCTTACCTCATATTTGGCACAGAGGTCAGAGTTTCCCGTACAGTCGACTTTGGCGATAGCCACGTTTTGTCCAGACTGGAATTTGGTGGCGAGATCATCCCAGATTGGAGCCAGTCTCTTACAGTGGCCACACCTGTGCAGGGAAATACAGAAGCAGTTCATATAGTGATGGTACCATAATGATATGACTGGGGAAGTAGTACTGTCGGATAGAATGTCCTGTCCTGTTGTAGTGGAGGTATACAATGTACTGGTATGTATTGCAGTAAGCAAGTACAGTGCCATAATTCTGCCTCTTGCAGACATTAATTTTGAGAGTTTCATAACAATTTACACAGTGCTTTCGCTAAAACTGTCCATTGAATAGTCTTCAAATCAGACAAACATGTTAATCAAATGGAGCAGTGAACATGCATTGGTTAAAAATATTTCCTATGTTGAAGAGATAGGAAAGAGGGTGGAGGAACGAATCGCTGTGGGCCATGCGCCAATGCTTCTACCAGTGCTACTGGGGCAGATCTATTGTTCAAGGATTAAACACAATATCGCATTCACAACATGGGCGGGACGGATGAATGGAAAGTAGCATTGATAAGACAAAAATAAACATCAAGACAAGACTTACCATGGGGCAAAAAATTTGACAAAAACTGTCCCTTCAGAAATGCCCTCATCAAATGTTTTAGAATCCAATAACCACACAAAACCCTGAAATGATAAAAAGAATATTACTTTGAGAAATATAATGCACATGTCCAACACCCACTATGGAGTTCTTCTAATAATTCAACAACCGTATCAGAATTCAATCACCCTGCCATTTTGTGGACAAAATTCAGACCTACATGTATGTTCTAATAACTTTCATCATCCTCCAATCATTAGAATAATGAACATATAATAGATTATTTGCATGATTATGGACTATTCTGTTACGGTAATTCCCTAAATAATTCGATCACCAGAAGTGCAGCAAAACTGGCTTATATCTGGGAATATTCTCGATGGCACCACCTACAAAGTGTCACATTTTGTCATTATATGTCTTTTCTTCAATTTGAATAAAGAATGGGAAGGTTACTTTTTCTCTGTGTTTGAATAACACAGTTGAAAAGTGAACTTCCTGTGATTGAATTATTAGGAGAATTACCGTAACTTCCTGTTCTAATAAAGTTAATCATCCCCTGATGTTTTTAATCAGTTCTCTAAATTTCCAAGCTCTTCCATATAACCAGGAATATCAGTCTTTCTTGACCAAAGCGTTGGGACCCACTGATTAACCTGGCATAATACAGGAGGAGCGTGACTATGAAAACATTAGCAAGAAGCAAATATTTTCGAAGTCGTTTTTGATCTTTAAAAATTTTCCTGTTTTCATGTAAATATATTACCGAGGCAATGTACATGCCCTCAGTGACATCCCTGGGGATAAATCTCATACTGTACCTCGGGTTCACGCTTATTGTCCGGTATTTTCTCTGCAGTGTTTAAAGCCTCTTCATTATCTTGGGAGACCATTTTAGAAACATATGTCTTAAGATCTTCATGGGACCTGGAACCTGTGTACTGTTCAACCTATAAAATATAGAATATTCAAATGTATACATGTTATTTGGAGACCTTGGATAAGCCTATGAAAAATTTCAACTTTTTACTCTCACGATGTCAGCCAATGTAAATGACAAAGTATCATAGTAATTTATTTTGTTTTTACATTAAAAATGCAACACTTTGATACAGACAGCTTCTTGTTATTTCTGAATTTCTACAAGTGGCACACTTCCTGTCAATGACGACGACCTACCTTTTGACCATCACTGAACCACAACAATGTGGGGTATCCACGAACTTCAAAGGCTCCACAGGCCGACTTGTGAGCTGTACAATCAATCTAAAACAGACAAACATTCATAATGTGACATTCCTACACATTTCCATCTCTCAGTTTTGCCAACATAATCATTCCAAAGAGTTGTTTGTCTTCTATTTATTTGCAGGAAATACATGATACATGTAGTATTGATGACAGCTGACTTGATGAATTTTCTCGAAGAACATTGAACATTCGTTTTATACAGGTTGTACTAAACTGCATTTGTTTGCTGGGAAACATTGGATATATCTGGTCTGTGCAAAAGTACAAAGGGGAAAAAACGCCTCCATTTCTAGTCGTTTTTCTTCAAAAAAATTCCCATGAATCTAGCGATTAATTTTATTCGACAACCTAATCATCAACATAATAAGACTCCTAGACAGGGTATACTAATCCAATTTATAGCAAATTTTTGGGACTGAAATATATTACGATGTGTAGTTTGATCCAAATACAACTAGAGCATAGTCTGAGGGATGCACACATTTGATCAAAATGATCAGTAAGGCTGCTTACAGGATACCCCCCGTAAGGCATAGATACATGGTGGTGGTTAACGTTTCACGAGTAAGTTGAATGGGATTGTGGCGGTGTAAATGATCAGTAAGCATGCTTACAAGATACCCCCCGGATGCAGATTTGATAGAAATTGACGTGTATTTGTAGTGGAATATAAGTATACATGTTATAGTAGTTTACGGGTAAGTTCATTTAGAATGCGTTGGGTGGCAGCACGGTATGTAACTAGTTGACAATGAGACCTCGCTCGGTTGGAATGTGGTTAACGGATTGTCTATGCATGTGTCGTGACGATACTCAGATGAGTTCAATGGATTGTTCTGAAAATTGATGTTAATAATGATTGTTGTGAATGGGGTTATGCAGGCATATAGTGTTTTACCTAACTGTTGTTACCACTAGAACCGTGTAGACTTGAAATGGGCCGTTGCAACAGATAGGCGAATTACTGTCATCTGGATAACCACATTGAAGAGGAAAAGGAAGTAAATGGGAAGTGAAATATTAAACTTACTATCTGTAGACGCATATGCGACATCCCAAGCTAGGTCTCATGGTATGGCAGCTACATACAAAATTTGAGAAGAATCTAATCAGCCGTTGTCAAGTTATGCTCCAGAAATGGAATGTTACGGACCAACTGAGAAAATTCTGCCCATAGGTGGCGCCACCTGTAGACGCTCATGCGCCAAACGCAATCCCAAGCGAGGTCTCATGGTAAGGTAGCTACATACCAAATCTGAGAGGAATCCAATTAGCTGTTGTCAAGTTATGCTCCGGAAATGAAATGTTACGGACCGACAAGAGAAAGTTTTGACCCTAGGTGGTGCCACCTGTAGACGCACACGCGCCAAACGCAATCCCAAGCGAGGTCTCATGGTATGGCAGCTGCATACCAAATTTGAGAGGAATCCAAGTAGCGGTTGTCACGTTATGCTCCGGAAACGAAATGTTACAGACTGACATGAGAAACTTTTGACCCTAGGTGGCGCCACCTGTATACGCACATGCGCCAAACGCAATCCCAAGCGAGGTCTCATGGTATGGCAGCTGCATACCAAATTTGAGAGGAATCCAAGTAGCGGTTGTCAAGTTATGCTCCGGAAACGAAATCTTACCAACTTACATGAGAAACTTTTGACCCTAGGTGGCGCCACCTGTCGACGCACATGCGCCAAACGCAATCCCAAGCGAGGTCTCATGGTAAGGTAGCTACATACCAAATTTGAGAGGAATCCAAGTAGCGGTTGTCAAGTTATGCTCCAGAAATGAAATGTTACGGACGGACATATGAGAAACTTTTGACCCTAGGTGGCGCCACCTGTAGACGCACATGCGCCAAACGCAATCCCAAGCGAGGTCTCATGATATGGCAGCTGCATACCAAATTTGAGAGGAATCCAAGTTGCGGTTGTCAAGATATACTCCGGAAACAAAATGTTACGGACTGACATAAGAAACTTTTGACCCTAGGTGGCACCACCTGTCGACGCACATGCGCCAAATGCAATCCCAAGCGAGGTCTCATGGTATGGTAGCTGCATACCAAATTTGAGAGGAATCCAAGTAGCGGTTGTTAAGTTATGCTCCGGAAACGAAATGTTACGGACGTACAGACGGACTGACTGACGTACGGACGGACCGACGTACGGACGGACGTACGTACGGACGGACGGACGGACAAGCTGAAACCAGTATACGCCCCCTACACTACGTGTCGGGGGGTATAATGATAAAAGGTATACCTTAGCTATGTTAACACCCTCTGTGAATTCAAAGGTCTTGGCGAGTTCATCCCAGGTGGGTGCGAGTCTTTTGCAGTGTCCACACCAGGGAGCGTAAAACTTTATGAACCAGTGGCCAGTCTGGATTTTGTCACTGTATGTGTCGTCGAGTTCAACTAAAGTTTTCTTGGGCTCAGGGGCCTTGGGATCTTCTGTCTCTTCTTCTTCCTGTCAAATCGATACATTCCAACACATTATACATCTGATATAAACATACTTTTGGACCAAAGAGTGGAATTATTTAAAATCACTCGTACAATAAAAATTAATAAATTATACTTGGAAGTGAAGGAAAGTAAAGGAAACTTTTCTCAAATGTATCAAAAATTTAAACATGTTCAAGGCCTCAAAACTTGTTTAAAATTCGATAAATGCTGTACACCTTCCTCATTAGTGGGAAGTAGGCTTCAATGTCGTTTTCAACAATTTTTTAGTTATACCATAGCGGTGCCTACTTGTGCCAGAACACAAGAGTGCCCTCATCAGTGGAGAGATGAGAGGACATTCCATCCATATTCCCATACTTTTAATGTAAACAGTACCCATGAATTATTTTACAGCATGCAGATTATTTCAAAAGAGTAAAGAAGTCTAATAAGATCTACAACTCACTTCATATTGAGCCTGATGGATTCCGTAAACTGATTTAATTTGCAAAAAAAAACCCATGGATGATGATATGCATATTGATTAAATGCACTCATGAAATGGCTGCAATAACCACAGCTTTGTTTATAAAATGTACTTCACAGTCACAGTGACAATACTGAGTGAATCTTAATATCTGAACATTTCACTGTTATGAAAACTCATTTTCTGACAATTTGCATGTAGTACAATTTTCAGCTTTAATGTCTGAAATGCGGAGAATGGCCCATTACCCGTAGTAGTTGTTCATTGATGAAGTTTTTCAATGTTTCAGCATCCCTGGCTCCCTTATATCTGACAGGTTCCTCAACGGCGGGATTGAAGAACTTGAGAGTGGGGTACCCAGTCACACCATAATCTGAACACAGGCTCGTCTCTTTAGTACAATCCACCTATGCAATTAAGTAACCATGGCAACTACATGTATATACTTGTGTATGATGACATTTATCAGGTCTGTGGTAAATTGGGCTTGAATAACAATGGAGGTCGATTCAGAATGTTTGAATTGGTGCAAACAGAGAAATTATGATTTTAGTGGATCTTAGCGAGCATCGTTCCTCACTCTTCTGCGAGGAAAAGTGGGCAAAAGCCATTTTATTTCACATCAGATTACTATTTACTAATTTATCATGCAGTTTTTGCGAAACCCCCCCCCACAAATATAAAAATTTATGTAATCTGACATGTCTGATAAAAAAATTGTCAAAAAATGACTATTTTGAAAATGATGTCACTGTGATGTCATCGTAGTGGCCATCTTGGATTTTTTACATTTTCTAGTAGAGCTTGACACAAAGAGCATTTCAGCACTCTAGCCTTAGAGATACATGTAGCAAAAATGTATAAGAGGATTGGTGGGGTCACTTTCTGCCCCTCCCCAGGGTGCGGTGATACACCGCAAATCAGCCAGTCCAGACAGGGTTACGAAGGTTTATGTCATAAATTCATCGATGATAACTTACCTGTAACTAGCAAGGGATTTATAATTCTATACAGACTGCTACACAACTTGGAAATGGAGGAATTTTGCCGAAAACTTGTGATTTGATTGACTATAATTATTTTAAAAAATCGATCTAGAGGTCCACCAGCAGCACCAATAATGGTGGATTGCATTTTTTTTCGATGAATTTTTGAAAATGGATATCTTTCTGATGAGCCAAACATCAGTTCAACAGCTCTCGAGTTATTGTCCGGACAATATCCAACTACTGAAAATCGAAGACAGCTGGCAGTTATCTTGTATTTCGCAGGTAACTGAAAAACAATCCCAACTGTCCTCTCACCGATGTCAAGACACTCTCCAAGTTTGAAGCCTATCAGTTCAATCAGTCTCGAGTTATTGCCTGGACAAGATCCAAGCACTTAAAATCTAAGATGGCTGACCGTGGCCGTCTTGGATTACAAAGGTAACTGAAAAGCAATCCCACCTGCCCTCTCACTGCATGATGTCAATTCACTCTCCAAGTTTGAAGTTGATCAGTTCAATAGTTCTCGAGTTATTGGTCATGCAGACAAGAAATATGTAATGATCCAATGTCTGATGGCAGCCATCTTGGATTACACAGGTAACTGAAAAGCAATCCCAGCCGTTCTCTCGCCGATGTCAAGACACTCTCCAAGTTTGAAGTTGATCAGTTCAATTATTCTCGATTTATTGCACAGAAAAGATCCAAGCACTTAAAATTGAAGATGGCTGACAGTTGCCATCTTGGATTATGCAGATGATCATGGTGATGAGAAAAGTCCTCTCACCGATGCTTGACACTCTCCAAGTTTGAAGTCGATCGGTTTAATCGTTCTTGAGTTAATGTCTGGACAAGATTAAAAGATCATATACATATAGTCTCTTGAATTTACATGTGAAGGTAGTCAGTTGATGGAATATTGGCAACAATTACAGGGCTCGAAATTCCCACAAGCCCGGCAGCCCGTGGCTGGTGAATTTAGAACTTGTCTGGTTGAATTTAGTTCTGAAGCTAGCTAACCAGCCATGCCAGCCCGACTGGCTGGTTATAATTCAAGAATTTCAGCTCTGTGTAATGAAATATACCAGCCCGATGGTCTAGTAAAGTTTTATGGTAAATTCATGCCCTGAATTATGGCCCAATCCAATATTCTGAGAGTGACCTTGCCATGTTTGCATTAGAAGGTCATATTATCTTCCCTCTGGTTAACTTGTGGCATTTCCTTCCAGACAACATCTTGTGGTCAAATAAGCACCAGAACTGCTAATATCTCAGTTATTGAAAGTGTAGGCTAGCTGATAGCCATGTAGAGGTTATAATTTAATAACTTTTGTAAGTCCGATACCCCTGACCATTTCAAGGTACATGTATCTCCTGTCTCAAAGACTCCACATCTACATGTAGTTAAAATCTTGAGTGAGTGGTTGGGTGTGGGGGTGTTTGGTTCAATATCACACTCAATGATATTTCGTTCATATGGTGACAGCCAACTCGAATGGTGGAGGAATCCGGAGAACCCGCCTGAGCAGGGTGCTGTAACTTATACATGTATATAGATATACATTGGGAAATCCACATGCACTCGACAGGCTCGAAAATAGAAATTATTGAATTAAAATATTTATCAAATCATCCACATTAATTTGTATGACATTGATCAGTTGAATATGCATTTCCTGATAGAATAATTTTCTGAAGCAGATTGATTGTATAATTCCTACTTTATTTCTGACCATTATGTATGAGGTAACGAGGTTGAACAATAGGTATATCGATCAGCAATTTTTTTTTATTTTATTATTTTGGCATCGATACATGTAGGTAATTCTGAAAAAGCTGTTGAAAGGGAATATTTGAAATGATGGTCTTACTTCAAACGATGGGTTTAGAATTCATGTTTGTCGGTTGAAATGTTTCCTAAATATTTGTAACGTCTCAGGTGACAAGTGATTTTGTTTTAGTTGTAATTTGTAACTTCTACTGGTCTCAATTATATAGGGAAAAAGCGTTGCTTATAAATTGAGTTTCACAAAACGGTCACTCGATGGTTGGACAACTCCATTACAGTATTGCAAGTATATAACAATACAGCGCGAGGTAGTATAATTGATCTGTACCTATTGTACATGTTACACTGTACCTCGGGAGTTGTAAGGGTTGAAATGGTTCCTACAAATTTGTTGTCTGAGGTTTCAAGTGATTTTTTTTAATATTTGTCGATCACTTGTCCAAAACAAGTAGACAAGCGTTATTTCAAGCCCTGTTGTAACCACATGTATCACTATGTACCAGACACTGCCAGGGGGGTGTCTTCACGACCATCTGGGGCAGATCACAACATCAGCCATTCTAGGTGCATACATGTACATGACACACATGTATACATGTATGTGGGAAAAGTCCATTGTTTACACTGTAATATAAAACCTTTAAAAGGAGATCTTTAAGGTGTTTAAGAGAAACTTAGTACTATACATATTATTCACTGAATGTTGCACATGATACATAACTTAGACACAGAGTCTGTGGCTACTACTACTAGATCTAGTTTCACAACAGGATATGAATTTGTCACTTTGTTGAAGCTGTCCTCGTTTGTGAATGTAGAAAATGTTACATCCAAGTCCACATGTTGTACATGTACATACAATCAAACATATGTACAATTAATTTAATCATTTCTCGCATATAATGAAAATGAAGTTATAATGTGACTTGTACAGTTCTATTGCGAAGATCAGTCCTCGGACTTTCATGTACATCAAATCAAGGCTAAGTAAAATCATCCAATACGAATAATAATATTACTGTATGGTAATTCCCCTAATAATTCAATCACAGGAAGTTCACTTTTCAACTCTGTTATTCAAACACAGAGAAAAAGTAACATTCTCATTCTTCATTCAAATTGATGAAAAGTCACATGACAAAATGTGACACTTTGTAGCCAATGCCATCAAGATTGTTTCCAGATATAAGCCATTTTTGCTTCACTTCCGGTGATCGAATTATTAGGGGAATTACTGTATGCATGTTGTCCAATGAAAATCGACTTCCTCTTTAGATGTCCAATATATTCATGTACGAGTGATGCCACATGTCACAGAACATACATGTAGCAGGGGTCCCAGCCAAGTTTGATAAAAAATATATAGGAAAAATAGGAATTTTTTTCATAAAAAATAGGAGTTTTATAGGAATTTTTAACATGAAAAAATAGGAAATATAGGAGATACAGCTTAAATTTTCACTTTATTTCTGCTTGACATACCTATTTACATTCAATTGTGGCCTCCTCCTCCCTTCAGCCACCCTATCCACCCAAATTTTTAATGGGGATGATATTACACCAGACATAGTAAGTTGTTACTTCAACAAGTCTGATTGAAAAGAGATCTACAAAAACGTTCCTCCTCTTGCCTTGATACTATGTATATCTGGGCTCAAGAGTTAGATCCTGTGACCTCCAGGCAGATATGGGTCAGTTACGAGGAGACACTCTGTCTGGCCGGTCTCACTACAGCCCAGGGGTCAAAGGTGGAGCAGTTATGATAATGTCATCTTATAATTAACTTCTTTCATCATGCCCATATTTTATTCTCTAGAAACCATGATATTAGATTTACATGAATATGATTTAGATGTATCAATCATTTGAAGACTAAACTCTCAAGATATTTATTTTCTCTGTTCTCAAGATCAACCTGTCATCCCGATGCTACTGTTGTGTTAGTTTGGCGTTCCTAATATACATCCACACATGAGGGAGAAACTCTATCATTGATGAACACCAAAACATACTCATTGCTGTCCGTGACGAGGCAGAAGGGGAAGCATTTTACAGCTTACTATGTCTGGTGTAGCCTATAACACAACACATTATAAATTAACTTATAATACAGGATATTATCATTCTAAACAGGTAGCAATGAATGACACAAATAAAACTTGAACATATCCTTTCTATATCATACATAAAGTGACTAGTGGACTCCCAGCATGGATCAGCATCTGTATTGAGGTTTGAAATCAGTTTTCCAAGTCAGGGGTAGAATAAAATGTTACAATGGGAATTAAAGATTACAAATGAAGGCAAGGCCATGCTTCTTCTGTCTTCTAAATCAATGATGTACGAAAACACCTTCTGTGCTGGTAACATCACAGCTACCAATTTCCAATCTGTCACAGGTCAGAAGTTTTCAGGCCTGTCACATGCTTTACATTTAGAATGTTGCACAAGTTGTTGAAGACCCTGGTTATCACATCGAACTTCGGAATTGCAGAGAGAGCAAAATGCAGAATGAACAGAAGTTTTGCTTGGCTGACACCAATCAGAAAGCTTGCACCCATGTCCACTTTTTAGCCAAAATGGGTTGAATCGGGTTCTCCCACCCGGCATTATGAAGCTGGCCTGTCTGAAAGAGGACATATACATTGGTTAGTTGATTTAATATACATCAAATTATAAAAGCTCTAAGTAAGAGAGAACTGTCAAGAAAATTGTAATGCTGAACACGCACACATGCGATGAAAATGACAAAAAACGGTAAATTCAACATGATGGTCTTACCAGTTTTCTTCAGATTATATCTGAAAAGAGGA
Organism: Hanleya hanleyi; assembly: GCA_036873755.1. Taxonomy (NCBI): domain Eukaryota; kingdom Metazoa; phylum Mollusca; class Polyplacophora; order Lepidopleurida; family Hanleyidae; genus Hanleya; species Hanleya hanleyi. The sequence continues at coordinate 30,936 of JAVTVY010018937.1, read as the reverse complement.
AAGGGTGGGTAAAACCTGCATACATACAAGATATAGTTATGAAGATGGCATGGAATCCTTGGCACGCACATTCAATGGATGAAGGCACAGACTGCTTCAGATCTGCAAATATAAGGCCTGCCTATCCACAATCTCCATCCCCCACCGGTACCCCACTCACTCCCTTCATCCCCGCCTCCTTCCCCAGTTGTGTTTTTGATTCAGTGAAATGAATAATAATGCAATAACAAAATAACAGTGGTCATTAGTTAAAAGAACTAACAAAATGTGACTGTCAATGAATTAATAATAAATTTGAACTGAACTCAGTGAAAGAAAGCATAGCATGCAACACAAAATATTATACAATAATTGTTAATATTTAGTCAATTCATATTGAAGTTTCGAGCAAAGTTGAACCTTTTCCTGCATGTATTATAAGTAAGTTCTTCTGAACAGGACACTTTACTTGAATGTTCAACTATGATGAATCGTATATTTATCCAACAATTTGAGTTTCAAGTTATAAGTTCTTTGAAATATCAAGTAGCCAATAGTATAAAGCAAATATACTTGCCATTTCCAGTCATCAGAACATTGACATCATCCACCTTCGAAGACTGCCAGCATACAAGATGGTAGATGAATGAAGAATGCGAAAATCACCCGTCTGGGAAATATCTGTTACCAACAGTGCGCGTAAATATGTGACATGTATTTTTTGTAGCAATATGGGGGAAAAAATAGGAAATATAGGAATTTTTTCCAAAAAATAGGAGATTTATAGGATCCTATAAAAAAATAGGAAATATAGGAGGACTGGGACCCCTGAGTAGTACTTCACCAGCTTTGTCAAGATAAATTTCATGAGTGAATGGTTTTCAATTCACATTATCCCTGTTATCTTGATTATTTAGGAAATGGCTTAATTATAAGAATTGATGGTTTGGCTATACTTAATTAAGTTTTAATTACATGTAGTTGGTTTGTGTAGAAATGATAGATTTTGATTCCCCTAGATTCCCCTAGTTATATTTCAAAAGTCTGTTTGGATATATACACATGTATATATTTTGGCCTGCCAAGGCAGATCTTTGTTGAAAATTTTGCGGGGAAAAATAAAAATTCAAATACATTGTACAGGGTTCACAATGACGGGAGCTGACCAGAAACAATATTTTCTTTTTTTGGTCCAACAAACTAATTAAAACTATATTTAGTATAGCAGTCAGGGGACAAACTTATAGAAGTTATAAAATTATAACCTCTACAAGTGATCATATCAAAATCTTCACTGCTCACAAAATAAGGATATTTTCACTACTATTGTCAGTCACAGAGTGACCGGTGTTTTCATTTATTGAACACAGTCCATTATTATGTTTAACAACCATCATGCCTTCAACTTGCATAAACATGAGATATAACCTAGATACATTGTATTACATCTTTGCATTCCAGAAACATGTATTTCTCTCAATTATGTACAGTTTACCTGGAAAGCCAAGACATTATAAGTTTCAGGCCATTGTCACTTGATTGGTTGTTAGCAGGACCTTGATCTTTTAGATATACATATGCTAGATTCTATAATTATTTATTATTAATTATTAAATTCAAAACCAGTTGTATATGAATATGAAGAAAAAGTTCTACTCATGAAAATGTAAATCGCTCACCTATTTTAATTATTTGCCCCCCAAAAAATAGACGAGGGCTGATCATGCTAAACAACCAATCATGTGAAAATGGCCTGATTAGTAGGTACATGTAGAAGTTCACACTCATTTTTGAAGAGGCATACAGCGTATTCTATTGTGAAGGGTTCTACCCATCTAATATTTTCATCTGTCATCCATGACAGACTCACATTTTTGTTTTTAATTTCTGTTTGTAGAAGCTAATAATTCCAAACCATATAGAATTATCACAACAAAACCCACATTTTGGACATTTTGAAATCAACTGTCTGTCACAGGTCTGCTTCGAAATCTAAAAGAATGACATTAAATGAAAATGATGTTAGCAACACAAATGATATTACAGTGCAACTTCACTTTTACTCTGTCATTGGGGGACCAAATTTGAACCGCCTTATAGATTTTCAGCCTCATAAAAGGGTTGAAATAACAGGTATTCTTTAATTTGGAGGACGTCATATATATAACCCACCTTATATCAGAATCAGCGCTATATTGAGGCACCTTATTGTCATGATAGTGAGGCTACACTGTAGCAACATTTTTCCTGGTGCTCAAAAGTATGTTTACTCACCACAAAAATTGGCATTTTTTGGTGTACAAGATTTTTTACAATGGGCACGCTTATCTCCATGATTTCTAAGACCCTGTGTATGTTTTTTGGACTACGAAACAGTGTTTGAATTTCTTTAACATCATTTACATCTACTCGGACAGATGTGACAGACACCAGATTTATTTCACATTCATCTCGCTGAGGAGAGGGATTTATAGTTCTCCTGAAACCAGAATTAGGAGAAATGTGCACTCTCCTTCAATGGCAAGAAGTGTTATAACCAGTTACCTTATAAAATTAGCAGGTACTCTGCTGAAGGAATGCTGATACATAGTAACATTTATAGCCAGATCCAATATTCTGTGGGTAAACCTTGCTACATGTATGTTTGCATTAGAAGATTATATCTTCCATCTGATCCAGTTGTTGCATTTTTCTTCCACAAAAAGTGTGCAGTGAATTTGAATAGTTATTGTTAGAGATGAATTTAATAACTTCACTTGGCTAGGTCATTATTTTCATAACTTCTGCAAAATGAATGCATAGCCGAACCAGAAATTCTCACAATTGCATCCAAGCCATTTTCCTGTGATAACAAGCCTCTATAATGTGAATTAAAAGCCATACAATCGTGAGAACATCTCGACATGAAGCTGGTGAAGGTAATGTGAAAGCCATGTAGACGTGTACCTGTTAATTATAGATTCTGAAACTGCTCTCACCTTGGCAATGATAACATCTGTGACATCTAAATTCTCATTGTATATCTTAGCCAGTTCATTCCAGGTAGGAGCTAATCTCTTACAGTGTCCACACCTGTCAATTAAATCAATGTAATCAATCATTTATAAATACCGTACCAAGTATCGATATCCCCATACTCATCTTTCCTCATATTTCAATTTAGTCCATTTGCCATGTTTTGGGGTTCTAAGTTTACATGTAATAGGTGACTTCAAAAATCTGACTCGATCATCCTGTTACGGTAGTCAACCACAATAATACTATTACATGAAAAATATAAAAAATATACCCTATTTCTGCTAATTTTTCGAACAGCATATTTAGACTTGAAAGCAGAATAAAACAATCTTTATACCAACTGAGACTAAATACTGTGGCTTGGATATGTTATTTATCCCAAGAACTGAATAGATACATGTAGCTGGTGAAATTTGTGAAATTTTAGCAGAATTTCTCGCCGTAGATGCTTGAAGTTAAGTTTTGCTGTCTGATAATTAGAAGAAATAGGGTAAAAAGAAAGATTCCCTGGGAAGTTAAACTCAAATTCCACTAATTCTGTGGATCTAATCTCAAGTATAATTGAGACCAGAAGAGGGTGAGGAGAGGGTTATCTTCCCATTAATATTTGTGCGTCGATCATTGTATCCATATGTTACTCGTGAACATGTCTTTGCACTCATTCAGCAGTGCAAGCTGTTGCAAATTCATGTGTTGGTAACAAAGGTGGAAAGATTTTCATCAGTGACAAAAGGACACCTTGGAGTAACTTTTCATGTCATAGATGACAAAATGATCCACTGTGTATGATTTATTAACATGAGGCTCCAGCTGCAGATCAAGCCTACGGCAGGATATTTCAGTGGGACAGCATTAGATCTGCTCTGTTACAAGTAGGTACCCCTGCCCCTCCCCCTCCCCTCCCTTCCCTTCCCTGTCGTGATATAGCCGAAAAAATGTTGAAAGCGACGTTAAAGTTTAAACCCTATTCACTCACTCACTCACTCAAGCCCTTAGCTCAAAACAAAAGCTACATGTAAAATGAAATCAGAGAATTCATGAACATGAAATTAGAAATAGAATTTTGGGACTAAACTTATAATTGAATTACCAATTAAATTTGAAAATTGAAATCTGAAATGTACAGTGGCACAAAAAAAAGCTATCTATTTACCTCATCCTCCAAAGCTAGGGCCTTGATTCCTAGGAGTTTTCAGTTTGATTTTGATCCTTCGATACCTTTACCTTGACAGTCATTTCGTGAATGCAATTTGATGTATCAAAATGTAAAGATGAGAAAAGTGATCTATTCAACATCCTTCTCTTACACAAGGACCTTGTTTAGTGAATTAGCCCTGATATTTCGCACTTATATCGCCTTCGGAATGGCAATCTCAGTCGCAAACATATTCTCGAATTGAATATGGAGCGATATCCATAGATACTAGGAATGTTTTCCATTTGTGAAATTTGATTTTTAAACAAAGAAATTAATTTAGTGCTATGAACTAATCCTTGAAATTGGTTTGATTTCTAGATATTTGTTTTGATTTGTAAAATTCAGTGGGTGATCATATTTATTAACCCTCATCACCACAGGTTGCTAAAAGATTTTTTTCCATATGGTAGTTTTTGCCCAATCTCAGTAAACTCAGATAATATCACGGAATATTATATCTGAATTCAGCCCTATATAAATCCCGTGAGCATTTAAAACTACATTTGTTAGCCAAACAGGTGGCTAACTTGGTGGACCAATTTCAAAATCACGCCCACAGTAATTACACATGGTACCACGTGGTCTAATAACAAAACAGTTCTCTCATCAGCTTGTTCCAGCATTTATTTTGTATTGAATACCTTGTTCCCTACTAAACAATTGAATTACAGGAGGGCGAGATTCACAAAACCCCTCGGCTTCCCTCGTGCAACTGAGAAATTTGCTGAGACTATGCAACTTATTACGGCTATATTTACCAATCATTCAGAATTGTCCTTGCTACAGCATATCACTATTTTGCAGATTTAACAGCTACATGTACGTTCAAGCAAATATCATGAAAGAGGCATAACTGTGTAAACTAAAACCTGAGGCGAATAATTTTTTGTATGCTTCTACAATACAAGTAAATTAATAATTTGGTAGCTGTACCGAACACAGTTTGAGTAGATGTACCGAACAGGGATCTGCAGATACATGTATAACTTGTACCCTCAACTATATCGAAAATCAGAAATTATTAGATTCGAAAATGGGTATAACTCCATGAAATATGGGCAGACGACTAATTTTTTTGTAGGCATTTAGAGTACAAATAGATAAATAAGTTTCATCATAATTTGCTACAGTACGTAGCTTTACCAAACACAGTTAATTAGATATAACTGGTTACATTCACACATGTATCACAAAATCAGGTACATGTAGGCCTAATATTGCAACTGAAAGGGATGTAACTCCTCGAAATAAGGGCTGAGGCAACTACATGTAATTTTCTGTTGGCTTCTAGAATACAGCTACATAAATAAGTTTCCAAAATGTAGTACATGTAGCTGTATCAAACACAGTTCTGCAGATCTAGTTGATTACATTCAAGCATACATATATGTCACAAAATAAGAAATTTATACATCTGTAAAAGGGCATAGCTCTGTAAAATATGGGCCGAGCAGAGCCATTTTCGATAGGCGTGTGACTTATACCTAGATGAGTAAGTTCCCAGTTCACTGTATCTTGAGCAGTTTTGCCAAAAATGCGGTAGTACAATTCGTCCACCCGACTCCTTTTCCTAGTGAGTGCATAATGATAAACGAATCCCGAGCCTAAGATATGGAACACAAATTAGAGCACACCTGTACTTGGTCATGGATACATGTATATGGCCTGAAGGGGCAAACTTCGAAAAAGGAAAACAATGGAAGTCAAGTTTTTTCAGCGATTAGATTTATGTGGTGGCAGATGACACGTGTACAAATGCAGCAATATTCTGTGATGTGAAGACAAGGTTACCCTATTCAGGGAGAAAACTTCAGCATTGTTTCAAGAAAGATACTTCAGAAAATTAAAATGATCCTTGAAAACAATTAACTATCTAATGATCACAACAACATGAACATGTACCACTAAATAAACAGAAGCAATTACATTGTTCACATCTTGTCGGAAACCAAATTTGAAAAGAGTAAAACTGCTCGACACAAATTTATTGACAAATTCATGAATGTGCTTGACACATTAAATGTACAGTCACATATGAGCAGCCATGACAAAGATTGATTTTAATATGAAGCGGGCTGAGCTTATATTCACTCCAGGCAATTTGAGGCCGAAAGACGACGAGAAAAAAATCAATTTGGAACATGTTACACTATACATGTACATATAGATTTCTGCAAGTACATGTACTGTGAACCACAATTTACTACAGAAGACGTAAGCTTTACCATGTGAAAGAATCTACTAATGTCCATATCAAAATGAAAAGTTAAACTGAACCCAAGATATGCCCTTAAACATAAACAGTAGACAACAACTTGGCTAAACCCTAAAAAGAAGAAAGGGGGAGAAGAGCCGAGGAGATAGATTTAGGCTATGTGCAATAAAGGGAAAGAGATGATCATCATTCATCAGATCAGCTGATCTACAAAACAAATGTTTCAGAAAATCAAACAGCACATCATCGTGATCATGATGATCATCGTGTAAATGGTGTCGGGGGAAAATCAGGCTCCATCCGTACGGAGAAAAAAATGAAACACCAGTTCATGGAACCCCAAATGCAGTGTCAAATTTATCTACAGGCAAGGGCGGATCCAGTGAAAATTCATAGGGGGTGTCGACTATCACAGCCCAACATACAAGAATCCAGACCCCATAGATCCACCTATGACAGGTGTCAAACAATACAAGTGATATTATCCCAATATAAAGTCAAATTCACCCAAGAAATACAGACATATGAAATGCAAAATTAATTGAACCCGATTGCCAGTCCCATTGACTAAAAATGCGGACAAAATAAATATAAATATGAAATCATTTTTTTTTCATTTTTCTTCTTTCAATAGCTTCCTCATGTCTAGATTGACAAGTGAGTGATTTTTCAGGACTCTACGGCTTCGAGATCAGATCTCGTACACTTTTCATGGTTTATTTCAAATTTATATAAAAGTAATTTCTCGAGAGACAAAAACTGACCTGGTTAGTGCTGGGATCAAGACCCTTCCCTGGGAGGAGTTTAGCGGGTTACGTGACCTTTTCCGGCACGTGCGGGAGCAGTTATTAACTCGACTTTTTAGGTACCTCTAACCCACGAGAGAGAGCAATTCTCGTACAGCAGACGAAAGTCGAAATTTTATGCTGAATTGTTGTAAATATCATCGTTCATGCACTTAAAAAATTTATTTGAGTAGTTTTAGAAGAAATAATATATACTAATTGGACAATTTATCAATGTGACCTGTTCACAATGAAAGGCTGAACAGCGACTGTTGTTATTTGGACGAAAAACGAGATTATTTTATCTCCGGAAAATCTTCGGCAGTCACCGGAAGTATAACTCTTTGGCCGTCAACAGCTGATAGCGTGTCCACTAATTATCCAATTTTAATTTGAATAATATATTTGATCTGTATGAGATCCGATCCCAAGCCCGTACTTCCCCAATAGATTGACAATTACAGGAGCCGCAGAGCACATTTGAAAGTTGGGGGGTGTGCTCCTATACCGGTCATGTTAAATGTTGGGGCAGCCCCCCGCGGCCCTTGAATTAAATTTGATTAATGAAATTTTTGGATATTCCGTTATCACTCTTGCAAGTTGCCATGACAAAAGAAACCGAGAAAGGTCAGAATATATTCCAGTATACAAAATGTTTACGATTCAGTTCTGGTTTCAACATCAAACAGACTAAATAATTTTCACATCATAAAAATTCTGTGAAAATGAGATCATGCATCAAGAATTTAAATGCAAATTTGATTCTGTTTTCGGATTACCAACCTACCATGGTGCAAAAAACATAACAAAATGTGGCTTCTTTCCGATTTCTTCTGGGAAAGTTGTTGCGGTGTAAGACAGTACATCGGATCCGTGATCGTCCTCAGCCAAGACAAAACATAACGCAGAGAGAAACGCGAGAGATGCCACGATACGACACGATGCCATGCTGTCAACTGTGTGAATGAATGTGCAAACGAAAGCGCATTGCTGTACCACAGTTCGGCAATCCCCAAATCGAGGCTGCGAACGAATTCATTCGGGAAACTCCGGTGAACACATCTCTGCAACGTTTAAAGTGCCACGTGTTACATGTAAATGTGACCGTATCGTATCCTTCGTGAATACTCCTTTACATAGGAGCACCTCCTTACGGAGTACATATTTATTATTATACAATCAATTGGAACCACTCAACATTTACATCTTGCATTTTAGGGCGTGCAGTGTGATTTTTCATTGTGAACTATTTTTGTTAGGCCATCGAAAAGTAATTCTTCTATGGGGAATCTTATCGGACAGAGATTATTTTACGTACCGGAGAATCGCGAACGATTGTGTACTCTCAATCCCAAACTATTCTGGTAAGTATAAGATAACATACAGGGATATATTGAAATAAAATAAAGTGTACTATTCTGAAAGTAAATTCTCGGAAGCATGATTTCATTTGAGATTAAATAACCCACATAAAGTACGAAATACGTTCGAATGTTTTAGGTAGGAGAGTAGAAAACTTCCTCTTCGGCCATCACTGCAGAAGAAAGTGCATCGTTCTCTCGAGAGCTAAGGCCAATCCGGCGGCGTGCACTGTATTCTTTGAACATCCTACGTGGAAACTTTATTCAACATAAACAATGGCTTCTACAGATGAATTAGCGTGTGTCTATGCCGCCCTCATCCTCACTGATGACCAGGTGGCCGTCACTGTAAGTGTGTACCCACGTGTACATCGTTGTAAACATGCCACCCCCAACTGACAATTCTCACTTGAAGCACCAGTGAAAATACAACAATAACAACAAAATACGCGTCGAGCTACGAGTGGATTAACAGATAAACAACAAGAACAACTTCTCACAAATATAACGGCGACTAATCCCTAGGCATATCCATTGGTTTAGTTATCAGTGGCGTCGGAACGTAATTGAAAGTGTGGGGGGGTGGTCGACTATCACAGACGGTCCATCACAGACACAGCCCAACAGTCGAGGGTCCAGGGGCCGCCTAGGTCCCGGAAGCTCCGGGGTCCTAGATCGCCGGAGATGCGTTCTGAGCGTTTTCCCGGAAATAAAACTGAACTCCAAATTTCTAAAAACGACCCTTATCATTATAATGACCAAATTTTATGACACAATGGTGCCATGAGACATGATACAGGGGTATGAATGAATATTTTCTATGGTAACCCATGGTAGGTCCCGCTAAATTGTGTTAGGTAACCCATGGTAGGTTGTGCCAGAAAGAAAATAAGGTAACCCATGGCGACCTATGGTAACCTACCTAAGATTGTACTGTTTCAATGATGCTAGAGAAGCACCCCGTAGCTTACGCTTGGCGGCCTCGGCCCGTATCTCTACCCATCGGTCACTGCACGGGACACACTTTACATCATCAACTTTGCCGTGTGCTGTTACCGTGTATGTAAAGTCTTTGGCAAACGGCCACTTTCTAAATGTATCTTCATGAACGGTCTCGCCTTTTTTGCGATCGTCGGACATCATGAAAATGTCACGACCATGTGGACGCTGTCAGAAACAGTGAAGGGGCGACCAAGAGCTCTCCTCTACCGGAGGCTGATTTAGTATCGGTTCTCCGCGCAGTGAGAGGCCGTTAATACGATACAGCATATATAATACCCCTGATTTTTATAGAGATTTAATGATCCGATTGCAAAAGTTCGCCTACCGGCAAATAGACCCTCGATCAGAGTCAGTTCTATTACACAAAGACTGCAATATAGAAATTATCTTTCACCGCATCGTTCAAGGACATAATTCAGCTGAATAGAGACAACTCCGGCTAAAATCAGGTTTGTAAATAGTATTTATTTTATTCAAAATTTGTGGCGAACGAATGTGCTGCATTATGGCGACCCACCGTAGGTCTCCTGAAAGTGGTTTTGCGTAACCCCTAGGCGAACGCGTTCAGCCGTTCGCCATTCATTCATACCCCTGTGATATGACAAAAAATGTATTTCTCTTTTTTTTTTCAATACCTTTGTGAAGCAAAAATGTAATGCAATGACAAAGAATTTTGTGAAGCGACTTTCAGGAAATTAATACTATAACAGGCCAGGAAAACGATAAATAAAATGACTCCACTAAGTTTTGGAGGTCCTACGAGCGAAATTATCCATTTTGCCTGAAGCACGTGGCCGTACTTTCATATTCGACTGTACACGTGAACACAAAACACCGCTGAAATTTCGCCATTTTGCCACCGACGTCACAAGGAAATTTAGACAATTCAATAGAAAATAAACTACAGCAGATATGAAATTCAATTTTTCCACAAATACACCGGTAGATACATCAGGCATGAGAATCTTCCGTCTTTTTCCTCGCGAAAATAACGTTTCTGAGATCTGTGTAAATCCGTTGAGAAAATATTTGGGGGGGGGGGGGTGGTAAAAACTTTATGACTTGCCCACGTTCTCGGAAGATGTCCGGGTCAATTTTCGATACCTAGTGTTGATCGCATTTTTGGTAATCTGTTGTCGTGGTGGTGTGTGACGAACCTTGTTCCTGTGGACTCGTCTGCCGCAAAATGAACGTGCATTTAGCGCGATAGGCAGACTGGACAGGACTGGAACGCACTGGGAACAAGAGCCCAAAGCTCGGTCCGCTTTTCGGCAGTCGTTATCGGTCGTCAAACGACTGGCATGTGCGTGAACATTTACACGCTGTCAGACCCTTCCATCCATCGTCATCGACGGCCTTATCTATCGATGCAATAGGTTTCTATCCGTAGGTAATTCAAGCCATGTTATTTTGATTACCATTTACAAATATTGCCCGTACAAAGAATTAACTTGTTCTCTGTTGAAAAACGTGAGTCAATATTTCAGTCATGTTGCGAAGTTGTGTCCCCTTTTATGTTACTTTAGAAGGGACGTAACTCTGGAGAAATTGTGTTATATACCTCAATAACCTTTAGGGAGAAAGAAATACCAATAAGAAATAAGATAGACAGGTGAACAATATTTAATAGAATGTATGCATTATTCTTCTGGGCATTGAAAGTTATTATATTATTGTATGCATCATTCTTCTGGGCATTTATATTATTTTAGCCAAAGACTAATATATATAATTCTTTTTTTTTATTTTATTTATTTTTTTATTTTATTTTATTTTTTTTCATTTTTTTTTTTTTTTTTTTAGCTCCAAATTTTTCATTATTCTGTATTCCTATTACACTAAACACTCACAAGGTCCAGGATCCCTGGGGAGTGGGGCTTATTAAATATCAAATGTGAACCACCATATTACAGGGCATCATGCATACTATGGGTGCATGGCAATAAAGCTTTGATTCTGTCTATATATGTGCTGTAGTATATCTAAAAAAATCAAATTTCCTTTCCTGTGAGGCCACCAAAATGACCCATATTATCAAAAAAGCTTTACGGGCGAAAGGGGGGCGCTGCCCCCCTTTCGCACTTTACCCCCGGCTCGGGCATGCCCTCGCGTTCAGGCACGTTGTGCCTGAACCAACATCATCAGTCTTTTTTTTGGGGAGCTGTTCTCATGCCTGATACATACTTTTAAGTCCACCTGTTGGCAAAGAAATCGAAGTCAGCGCTTTGAAATCACACAGGTTGAACCAAGTGACAGCGTGCTTCTTTCTCAAACAAGGTGACCCATCACATGTTAATAATATTCATACGCTCAAATATGCATGTCGAAGATATCGTCCACAACATGTATAAACATCAAAGAGGCATCATAATTCAGTATAATATGGTGATATTTAGAATACAAAATATTAATTCGTCAGTTTCATTGCAGAAAATCATTTTTGGAAACCTCCTTGGAGATGTACTTTTTCCAGCCGCCTTACTCTAATATCCTGTTGCCTTTTTCTCGAGAAATCGCACGAGATTTCATAATTTTGTCAAACTCAGGAAAAACGATCATCCGTCTAATTACATGAAATTTAGACAACAAAGATGGTAGTATAGTGAATTTTGGTGAGTAGCCCTCACACCTGAATGGTTGTGCATTCCGATCGCATGTTCTGGAAGCGTTTGTCGATGAGAATGGGTCAACATAAACTTGCTTACCTCAATGTCATTAACCCTCCTGAACACGTGCCAACAACAACAACAACACAAAACAACAACAACATGTTGAATGACTGTCTCATTCAGATGGACTTTGATTGACAGGTGTTCAGTTTTGTGTGAAGGGTTAATGCATCGAGGCCGGAAGAAGTCCACCTGAGCAGGAAGAAATGTGAATCGCCATTTTCCTGAAGAATTCAGTTGGTTTGACCACGTGTAGCAGGGATTCATAGACGTCCATTCTTACTACCGTTAAACGGTAGTAAGAAAATGTCAAAAACTGAATACAGACAGTAAAAAACTCAAAAGTGTACGTTTTGGGCAAGAAATACTCAATATTTTTGACGAAAACTCAATCCTCGAAATGGTGCAAATTATTTCAATCATGTGAAATCCATCGCCGATCCTTCGACAATCTGGCTTCGAATGTTTGGGGATTTTCAGTTCTAGAAATAATTGCCAAAGTTTTGCCAATAACACGCTTGATACAGAAAGCGGAAGTAAACTCAGGTGTGAGACATGCGCAGATCACGATGACAACGATATAACGACAGGGTCTCGACTACAGTCATAGGGCGCACACAGTCTGCGACACGTGCTTTACAACAGAAGATTGGCTAACACCAAATCAAGCGCTCCCATTGGTCGCTGACTGACAGGAAATCTGTACAACCTGTGAAGAGCAACTCTGCAGCCCAACATGAACTCGAGCAAGACACTACATTGACACGACAAACTCCACGTGCTTTCTGTTTCAGTTGGCGGGACGACGGGAATACGAGAACAAATTTAGCATGTGGTTTTCTTCGCTGATAGTAGTGCGATACACTTTGAAATAAAACTACCGGCTGTGTTGTAAAGTTAAAATTTGAAAAGAAAACTCTTTTCATTGACGTACATGACAGAAGGAGCTTATGCGGAGTCCAGTTTTCGTTTTTATACTTTCGTAATTTGTGAATCTCCAAAGACTGACACCATCACACAAACTATATTCAGATTATGGTCGAAATATTGCTAAATGCCTGGACCAAAATGATTTAATAATAAAAAATACACTGTTTTATTATAATTATAAAACTTTTTTAATCGTTGTACGGACAAAAACAGAAATCTTGAATAAAGTGGCGACAGAGTCCATTTAACCCAGGTTCTGGCGGTTGCTTACATTGATGACATCCAGCATTTTGTTAAATTCTGCGTAACCTTTTCACGTAACCTTTGGGTAACGCAGTCAAGTTTGGCGTAACCTAACCAATAGGTTATGCACCTGCAGTACCCGTAACCTTTTTGGGGGTTACGCAATGATCTCTAATGTCATGGCCTGTACCATTGGACTAGATTCTTTTCCATCACACAATGTTTTTACCTGCGGCACGCAGGTCTACGAGAGGCTCGCGTTGTTGTTGTTCTTGTTGTTCTTGTTCTTCTTGTGACTTTTTGAAATACGCATGCGCTAAGAGAGTGTGATCTCTGCCACACTTTTCTTTTCAACCTCCGATATCACATGACAACCCTGTCTTCAGGCACATTTGAATTCATTTGCAACTATATTTGGTGGAATGAATTATTGCTTCGTTGAATTCCATTCAGACATCAATTCTCTTACGTCAACACGCTAAAAAAAAAGCTGTCGATCGACACATCAGTCATTGTTTTCAGATATTACCATTTTCACTGAACAGTAATTACACGTATATAATTTTTAAGATCCTTGAATTGACTATATACCAAGGAAGATGAGCCGCAACCGTGTCAGTGGTTCGGCTAATTTGCATACAGTGATAGGCGACTGCCTTAGTAAGTTGAAAAATAAGTTAACTACATCTATAACTCATTTTATCTACCCAATCTAGATAATTCACAAATTGGTGAAGAAGTAGATAAGCAACGCATTGTCATTATGATTAACATTGAATAATACTTGGTATCAAATTATAGATCATGCATCATAAAAACAAACGCAACAATTACGTTTCAGAAGTTAGGGACAAACTCACCAACTTTCGTCGAATAAAGATGTTTAACTTATAGAAATGACAATTTGGTATCATGTTTAACTTTATCCCCCCAAGCAATTCGCATATATGGAAATATGTTTTGAAAGGAAGAATAAGTTAACCCTCTGTGGGAATCGAAACAATGACCCTCCAATCACTGGAGATGAACTTACTGTCTTAGCGAAACCGACTCATTGATAATACTCAAAACTGACTTTATGCGCAACTGGTTTTTTTATACAGAAATCACTATTTTGTATTTAATGAGTTAGACAACCCTATGAGCGAACAATACATCATAGTTACAAGTATGAACTTTGGCACATGGCTATTTTGAATGGTCCTCTTTCGGAACACGCTCTCTATCCTCATTCTCGCAAGCCAGGGACTCGCTTCGCTGGTATTGATGTTCTCGTCCTCTTCGGCACTCAGAATCCCTTTAGATTCACTCCCGTGGATTCAATACTTATGTGTATCAGCAGATAATGGGCAGAAACATATTGCATTTCACATCATTCTCTCAAGTCAGAGCCCATTTCCGCTAGAATTTACTGGTTCTACACTTCACAATTTACGTTACTTTGTCAATCAGTTTTACGAATGGAATTACGTCATATATTAGCAGATGCTGACTATAAAAGCGATCTGTTTGACCTCGTTGTCAAAAGCTTGGGCCTTATTTCCCGGAGGAGTTTTTGAGTTTGATACTTAGATGCCTTTCATATTGACTTTAACTTGGCAGCCGTTTTCGTGAATGCAATAATTGATGTACCAAAAGATAATAACGAGAATTCGACATAATTCTCTTGCACACAAACCTTGTTCAGTGAACTAGCCCTGACATTTCGAACATAAATCACCTTCGGAATGAATTAGTGACAAACATATTCGCGAATTGAGTATAGGGAGATATCCATAGATACTGATTAGAAATGTTTCTTATTTGCAGAATTTAATTTTTAAAAAAAGAAATTAATAAAATAAGCAACCTTCAAAAAGGCTTGGTTGAACATGAGATGATATTTCCTAAGAATTAAATAGTTAATCATTTATATAGAAGGAGCAAACCATTGACTTGCTGCATGGAAAAGAGTGTCAAGGTATTCAGTTTGCAGATGATAACACACGTAAATGCAGAAACTTAATTAATTATTCTAATCAAATATCAATACTGTCACAGGCCTCAATTTGAATAGTGAAAAGTGTAACTATGCCCCTTGGACAGTTGGGTAAAGCCTTCAACCCCCTTCCATAGTTTCACAGATCAAAGAGATGGACCTGATACTAAATTCATTGAAAATTAACTTAAGGAAATATAAATTTTCCAGTTTGCTCGGCAAAGTAAGCGAGAAGGGTGACTGAAGCGCGTCGATTTTCGCGCTACGATTAAATCCTTGAAATTTATTTGGATTTCCAAATATTTGAAAGCTTTTTTTATTTGCAAAAAGCAACAGCTGAACCGAATGTTTTGAAACTTGGCATACATGATACTTGTACCAAGACATTGCCAAAGCGATCATTGTGACTTCGTCTGTCAATTCAAAATAGACGGCACGGACTAGTCAAAACCGTTGGATTTTGAACGGGGAAAGTGAATATACATATATTGTATCAGACCTATTACGCAATTCCTACAATTGTGGGTTAGAAGTTGAAAATTACTTCCCTTGGCATGAAAACACTGGCAGATGGCGCTTGTTCTACATTTACCACTATCTCCGCTGATATGCCTTTCACTGTATTATTGCCACTGCCGCAGGTTTTGACTACAATGTAGTCATTTCTCACTTGTTAATTTATGTCCAAATTTAATGTCTTCATTATATTTCTCAAGTTAACATTAACCAACAGAAAACTTCTTAAAATTTTATTCAGTATTTCATTATAAATATCTATGATACGTAAGAACTAAATAAAACACGTTACCAGCTTCACCTGAATGCGTTATTAACGTTTAATTATATTTGGATTTTACAGTGAAATGTATCCGAGGTGAAGTGTGCCAGACCTGTTGACAGTTTGTGGGTTTATGTGGTGTTTGACTTCAGTATTACAGAAATTATTTGTTAATATCTTAATTGGTAGGGTGGTAAAAATATTCAAAAACTCAATATCAGCTTGTGGATGGGCCGTAAAAACTTGGAAAAACTCAATTTGAGCATAAAAAAAACTCAATATTTTGTATTGGGTAGTAAAAATTTGGACTTCTATGAATCCTTGGTGTAGCATTCTATTTCCCCAAAAGTTCAAGTAGGTCATTCTTGTTTGACCTCAACGGAGAGATGATTCAACTTTATTCGTGAGTTAAAGAGTCACTACATTTCTTCAATTCTCAAATTTTACTTCAAGAAATCCACTACATTTTTGGTCAATTTTCCACCACAAAGTAATTTTTTCGAGTTAGTTCAAAGAAATAATCATATTTTCTTGTGTTTAGTTGTTTTCTATCTTTCTGAGATGAAATAATTCGCCCTTGACAATTTAGTGCCTTTTTAAAAATTTCAACCTGACCAAAAAATGTCAATCTCTCATGTCCGGATTCCCCTTAAGACATAAAAAAAACACCTAAAAAACCCGATGACTTTTACATCATGGAACAATAGAAGCAATATGATACTGATTCATTTACACAAAGCTAAAATAAGCGATCCTCACAGGAGGGTCCAGGGGATGCCAGGCCCAGGAATCTCCGGGGTCTCGGGTTGCTGGAGATGCGTTTTACGCATTTTCCCGGAAATAAAATTGAACACAATGTATATAGATTTATGGTTCTATTTTCACATTTGTTTCGCATAAACACGCATCGATATTGAAGAATATTTGACTTCCTGGTTTAACACAAACAGACCTATAACACACCACTACATGTCCTGATAGATTAAAAAAGTTGTGACAAATATTTTTTCTCATTTTTTTTCAATGAATGAGACGGACGCAAACATAGAAAATACCGGGATTTGGAATTTCTTGGGGCGCCGCCATGTTTATTTTGGACAGGGTTTTTATCCAGTGGGAAAGCGTGAAATTCAGTTGTGCCGATAACCTCCTACGTCATCGGACATTCTCTGCGTCGAGATAACATGGCCGCATATAGTCGTTTTCATACACTCCTCCGTTCCCTGACTAACAGAGGCAATGTTATAGATCACAGGCCTCGAAAATTGGTTCATTGACGTAACTGAAAAATCGGTTACGGTAAATTTGGCTTGCGTAACCTATTGTTTGGTTACGATGTTAATTTTTACGTAACCAATTGGTTTCGGAAAACGGTTACGTAATTACAACAGTGTACCGTCAACGAGTGAAAAAAAAAGACTGTCCACAGCACATGGGCGTCGACTGAACAGACAAATGAGATAACATACGGGAATGGGATTGCACACGTAAATCACTTCCACCATTCATGGTTGGCTATTGTGACTCTGGCTGTATAATTCATTCGCCATTTCCTTGTGATTCCATTGAAATCCTGATTGAAAAGAGAAGTTGAACACGCCGCCTGCAAATTTAGAGATGGCGGAAGTGACGAGTGTTAACCGCAAGCTCCGCGCTCCGAGATAATTCCTTCACGAGGAGCTCCGCATGCCACCTCTGCTGCTAGCTCTGTGAAGAGCGCCCCACGGAGCAACAACCTTGGAGCGAGGGGGCTTGCGGGTAACCCTTCCAACTCGTTCAAGTTTGATAAAGCTGTTTCCTGGCCGCTATTGGTTTAGTACACAATAGTATGCCGGCCCTGAACCCAGGATAGACAAAACAGTCTGTGCAAGCTGACAGATAAGACACCTGCCACGTGGTTGTCTACAAATTCAATACAGACAGGGCCGAGTTTGCGACTTAGTTTCGCTTTTAAAACATGCTGTGGTTAAAGTTTGCGCAGTGGACAGACAAGAGAAGAGGTTGGGATTTTTGTTACCAGAACATATGTCCAAGAAGCGCATTCACGTAACCGATTTTTCGTTTTGGCCATTTCTGATTTGCGTAACCGACACGCGAATGATCGTTTCGTTCGCGCCAAATTTCGAGGCCTGGATCAGCTTCGATGTAGAATACAGCCTGATTCAAGCAGATATTTTACGATGCCGGGCTGCTCTGCATTTGGCTGTCACAACGTCACACTATCATCCTCGTTCATGTTTATAAGCTACGGTCTCGAATACTTCACCTCTCCAATTGACGCGTTTTTACCTCCAGAGGCAGAAGAACTAGTGTCCGCTGACGTCACGATTCTTCAAACATGGAGGCCTCTATGTTTGTTCCAGTGTAATGAAGTTAGTTTATGTAATGGATACCAATATGCTAAGGTGTAACAAACAGGCACTTCATGTTGAAGTCACTTAGTACAGTTACATATAAAGAAATTTTAACTTCTGGAAATGCCACTATTTTGTCTGAGTGTTGTGGAGATAGAAAAGATAATAACAGGTTCAACTTCAAATTATTTGTTTTTAATTAACTTAATTAAGCTTGATTTGAGACCAATATTTGCACCAAGATTATGACATACACCATGGTGACATCCAAAAGATGCCTTTATATGTAATAATACACATAGAAGATGACTTTCTTTGTAGTCACTAGGTGGAATGGATCTAAAGGTAGAAATTGATGCACAATTAAAGTGGCAAATGTGTGATTTAGCAAAAGAATTTTAAGGTCCTAAACACCACGGTTGGACGTAACACTGTCCGTCCTCCAATAAGCCCTCATTGTAGAGATCTCTAAGTACTCACAACTACACCATACATGTAGTTAATGATGCCAACCTTATTAAAATGAAAGTTATGCCCCTTCTGTCTTTTCATGAATGTAAAGTTCCTGACAAATGCAAACACATATTTAAAAAAAAATAGATTTATCAAAAATCTTCAGATTTTCCGTCTTATGTTACGTCCGACATACTAATTATGCTAATTATCTTTATTTGCAGTAATATTTCATGGGGTTTGTGATTCCCCTTGCTTGTTTGATGGGTGACACAGGCCCCAAATTTTATGCTTCCATCCCATGTACTTTAGCTGTACACTACCAAAGTGCAGTGTCCGTCTTCATTGCCTGCCAGTGTTTGTCCGACATAGTCCGTCCTCGTTCGTCCGACACATAAGTAAATTTTCAGCATATTCTGAGTGCATATTCAGAGCAGACCATCAAAATACACACTTATAGTGATACACAGTCATTTCTTCTCTGTATATAAGCACTGTTTGGTTTGTGGTATTCATAATTGTAGTATTTTCAAATGTCGGACGAACAAAGATGGACAGGTTTTCCTCCCCATTTGTTTAACATTGTCCGTCTTAGTTCGTCCAACTATTTTGGGGCATAAAGGCATATTTTTTTAAAATAGTAAATAAGATTTATTTTCATATCAAGTTAAAGAACCTTGTATTCTTCACATAACTTTATAATTTTCAACATAGTTTATTTCAATTAAGTGCCTATTAATTTAACAAAAGATACGTTTCCATCAGCTTTTCCGTCTTTGTTTGTCCGACACTTTGTCATGCTTTGTACTAATTTCTTCACAGATACGTAAAATGTACTAAAACAGGTCTGAGAATACTAACACACTTGAAGACTATGTTAACACTATAATTTTAATATAGCTGAGAGATATCGCCATCAAATAATGTAAAGAAGAAGAGCTGTAGTCTATTTTATATTTTTAGCTTCATTGTCCCATATTTGTTACACCTTAGCATATAAACACCCTGTTATGAAGTACGTTTAGTACTGCTTTGAAAAAATTGTAAAAAAATATCTGATACACGATTTGGATTCTATGAGGAAAAAGCTTTAACTGGCCATGCACGGTTCACCAGAGGTTACGTTCCCTTTAAGGTATTATTTGATTATCTTTCCTTTGTAGGAGGAGAAGATTATGACTATCTTGAAGGCAGCATCTGTGACAGTGGAACCATTCTGGCCTGGTAAGAATATGTGATGGACTGTGATTGACAATTCTATGTGATTTGAGAAAAAAAAAATTGTTAATGTCGTGGGGAATATCCCATCAGGGGAGCTAACCCTGTCAGGCGCCAACAGGATTACCTCCCCAGATCATTGGTTGATGCTTAATGATATGAAAACTTTTGTCGAATAATCTGTGTATTTTCCCTTATTTTCTACATTTTTCCCAATTTCCTTTTTTAAAAGCTTATTAATTCGACAATCTTTTCAAACCGACCCAAACTGTAATCAGGGCTGGAAATGAGGATGGCTTTTGTGAATCTTTAATAGGTTACTAGATTCTCATGGACAGCATTCTCCTTTATATAGTCTGTATATGCCATAACCACCCCTGCTTGAAATCGTATGATCTGTATCCAAGAATTGAATGGTCTGTTCAAAATAGTTCATCAGTTTTATGGGATCTTATATTATGTCGAAAGCCGAGTTTCTTTGGAGAAAAAGAAAAAAGGACAAACATTTTAAATCCGAGTGGAACGACATGGGTGCTTCTCAAGTCAAAACACGGGTATGGTACCATACGAAAATCTGAATTCCGAACAACCAGACCGGATGAAATATACGACACATTGCCTGGTGCTTAATTCTTTCTAATATGGGCATATGACAGATTTCATTTTAAAGGGGGCCAAAGACAGTATTTTTTTCTCAAGTCGTAAATTTAGTGAAACTCTTACAGAATCATTTTGAGTTTCATTCTAAATGAAAGTATATGGATTGTAGATATAGCACACATAAAATGTTTGCAATATACAAAAAACTTTTCAAAATAATTTGATAAGAAAATATTGAATAGCTGTGTTGTAGGACAGACGAAAGTCCCACTCTTCTTGTAGACCAAATTGCAATGCCATAGAATGTATTATACCTGTATTGTTTTCAGCATTGAACTGTTTTAAAATATTGATATGGGGTGTCCCGGTGAAATTGTGATTCAAAGTTGAACTGCAACCATTGTAGTGTACAACAAAGCCAAGTGGTGAAAATATAATATCTGGATCAATTTGCACTGTTGTCCGTCCACATCTGTAATGTTAGCACCTCTATGGAATTTGGTCATCTGTAATACAATACTATGATATGTCATACTTTTAATGAATTTGGTACGGAAAACGCTTATGTATGGCTGATTCAGTACATAAAATCAACCAAAATATTTAAAAAGTAAATAAAAATTATCATTTTCAAAAACTGCTAATGTTACTCAATAGAATGTCTGTCCACAATTAAAGTAACGTTAGCAACAACATTGTTCAAGCTATACTCTATTCTATAACAGTTAGTCAAGATTTTATTTGTAAGTCTGTATTTCCTACACAGCACGTTCACTAACTATGTAATTGAAGACATGTGAAGTGAAATTGAATGTGAAAATCCATTTTGTTTTGTGTCCGTCCACTTATGTAACATTAGCAACAGAGTAACGTTAGCAATACAACACAACTGAGTATGATTTACGTAAATTTTGTTGCAAATGTAGATCTCAGTTTACTTGGCAGAACTGACTAAGTTGGTTGATAATATCAGTCTGCAGTATTTATTTTTGCAGCTAAATCATCAGTTTATAAGGTGTCTGTCTGAATGTAACATTAGCACTGCCATGTTTATTGCTACCGTTACACATGTCCGTCCACATGTGTGACTTTAGCAATGACTGACATATAGTAAAAATATTGCATTTGCATTATCAATTTGCCTGATACGTGTAGTTCATGTCATGTAGATAACAGAGCTATCTGATCTTCATCATGATAAATTCTGGCATTATGTGAAAACTCTTTGGAATAGGCATGTTCAACTGTCCAAATGTAATGTTAGCAACAGTAATATTCCAAGCAAGCATCTTTTCCATAGCAAAAAATGAATTGTTTATAACGATGTTATGTTGCTAATGTTACTCCCTGTCTGTCCGTAACATAACATTAGCAACCACTATAAATCAACCTTCTACTCGAAAAAACTATGCGCCATCTGCATAAAATGCTTTGAATAGTTTCAAAAAGTATTGTGGAAGCCCATAATTTTCATTTTTGTGTGGTAAAAACTTCACTCATACAAAAAAAACTTTGGCAAACCTTGTGTCCGTCCATACCCATTCTTTGCATTTGCGGGGTTCTTTTTGCCTTGAAAACTAGCTTTCCCACTATTCAGAATATCAGGCTGCTGTAGTGTTCATTCAATTATACTACATTGCATAATACATGTAGACACATTTAGTTCTTGCTTCGAGTCGGAGCAGCAGAATAGAGCTCTTCTGCACTGAACTGCAGAGAAACTGTCTTATGGAAGGGGGGCAACAAAATCTATTCTAGATTTCTCACAACGCACCCATTATCTAAAATTTTAGCGAAATCAGACTTTAAACCCTTATTGTCGAGATAACACATTCAACATGTTCAAAACATAAAAGAGTCCGTGTTTATTTTTCAGTGTTGGGCCACGTTTTGGCCCCCATTATACTGAAATCCGTCATATTCGGAGAAGTCAGGAGTTCTTGGACCTGGCAGATGAGCTCTGTCCTGTTTCAGCGAATTTCAATGAAATCCAGAACGAAACCGCATTTTACAACAACGACAACAACCATAAAGCGGCACGCACTGCACTTGCAGCATGGCGGAGCAACTGTTAACCCTCCACGCCTCAAGACAATTCCTCCGCAAGGAGATCTGCATGCTCCCTCTGCAGCTAGCTCCGTGCAGAGTGGAGCAACTACCCCAGAGCGAGGAGGCTGCGGGTAACCCATATTCGCCTGGCGATTTCGGGTGATCTTTTCGAGAATTGAAGTGCCCACTTCTAGGTCAGGAATCGAAACTCAGAGAAATCAACGTGATTACGCTTTAATCGACCTGCTCATCATTACTAGGACAATTTTAAACATTTTCTCCATAAACTTCGGAAGAAATCTACTGATTTTATGGCTTAAAATGGCGTTTGTCGAAGCAGTGGGTTGCGGCCACGTGCTGTTTGTTTTTACCCCTCGGCCAAAATTTGGCCGAAGGGTATTGTCGTCGTCATGTACGTCTGTCCGTCTGTCCGTCCGTCCGTCTGTCCGTCACACCTTTCTCGTTACCAAGATATCTTCAGAACGACTTGCCCTAGGCACACCAAACTTGCAGTGCACATCCGTATGCTTGTGACCCAGAACCCTATTGAATCTGGACCTGATTGGTTAGAAACTTTGGCGGCCATCTTTAATTTATGCGAAACCATCACGGCTTTCTTGTTACCAAGATATCTTTAGAACGACTTACCCTAGGCACCCCAAACTTGCACTGCACATCCATATGTTCATGACCCAGAACCCTTGGTATAGATCATCGATGCATCAAGAAACTTCAAAGGAATGACCAAACCAGTTTCCCTGATTCGGTGAAAACCTTGGCGGCCATCTTTAATTTATGCAAAATCTTCAATGATATATATCTCTGATACCATTCAAGTGTTTTATACGAAACTTGGTATACAGCATCGATGTATCAAGAGATCTGCAATGTATAGCCACATCAGTTCCTCTGAGTGGCGGGAAGGATGGGCGGCCATCTTTAATTTATGCAAAATCATTAATGATCTCTATCGCTGATACTGTTCTAGTGCTCGATGTAAAATTTGGTATTTATCATCGAAGCATCAATAGACTTATGATAAATGACAGTTCTGGCGTTTCTGATTGGGCGGAACCTTGGCGGCCATCTTTAATTTATGCAAAATCTTCAATGATATATATCTTTGATACCATTTCAGTGTTCTGTATGAAACTTGGTATCCAGCATCGATGTATCAATGAATAACCACATCGGTTCCTCTGAGTGGCGGGAAGGATGGGCGGCCATCTTTAATTTATGCGAAATCATTAATGATCTATATCTCTGATACGGTTCAAGTGCTCAATGTAAAATTTGGTATACATCATCGATGTATCAATAGACAGTTCTGGTTTTTCTGCTTGGGCGGAAACCTTGGTGGCCATCTTTAATTTATGCAAAATCTTTAATGATGTTTATCTTTGATACCATTTCAGTGTTCTATATGAAACTTGGTATACAGAATCTATGTATCAAGAGACTTGCAATGAATAACCACATCAGTTTCTCTGAGTGGTGGGAAGGATGGGCGGCCATCTTTAATTTATGCGAAATCATTAGGGATCTCTATCTCAGATAATTTTCAAATGTTCGATGTAAAATTTGGTATACATCGTCGATGCAGCAACAGACTTATGTAATGAATACCGGTTTCTCTGATTGGACGGAAACGTTTGAGGCCATTTCTAATGGCAAAATTTTTCATAATCTGTATATTTGTTACTTGACTGCTTGGTGTTCCTGAAGTCTTGTTTTAAATTGAATACATTATGAATGGCTGGCGCCCAGAGCCGAGGGGTTTTCAGATACGCAGCTTCGTATTAATGAAAATTATCGGCAAGCGACACGGTCGAAGTCTAACCGACAGGTACCATTTTTCTGCTAGAAAACCCTAATTCTCATTTGTTTTATTATGAATGCATTGAAATAAATTCCCGAGATGGGTTAGGGTTCGTTTTTTCAACAAATTGCCTGTTCAAGTCATTGTACAGACTCGTCTCTCAAATTGCTCGAATCAGAGGGTCAGATTCACTGACAAATCTCCATGATGCTCAAATTAATTCCCTTTTTATACGCCCGCCAAAAGGCGGACGTATTATGTGATGGCGGTTTCCGTCCTTCTGTCTGTCCGTCTGTCCGTCCCTCGTGTCCGGTCTATATCTGGGACAGTTTTCTGTCTACAGTTCTAATTTTTGGTGAGTGGATACCCTATGGGGAGACGATGTGTCGCGTACCAAAATGAAGGTCGAGATCAGAGGTCAAAGGTCACTGGCCTAAGAAACAGGAAATCACTGAAGTGTTCGAGTCCGGTTTATATCTGTGAACGTTTTCTATCCACAGTTTCAATTTTTTAGCCCTCGGGCAAATTTTGCCCGAAGGGTATTGTCGTCATCAGCGTCGTCTGTCCGTCTGTCTGTCCGTCCATCTTTCTTGTGAACACGATATCTCAAGAAGAATTATAGCCAGGCATTGTGAATTGATAGCACATATGTATCGGGTGAAGGGTCAGAAGCCTATTAAAAGTGACTGACCTTGACCTATTTTATCAAGGTCAAGTAATAGTATTTGCTATATTTTTTGAAGGATTGAAGCTAGGATCTCCAAATTCATATTACTTATGCAACTGATGATTGACTAGAAGCTTACCCCAGTTGACTAACCTTGACCTATTTTTATAGGTCATATACTGTTTATTATAATATAAAATGAAGAAAGAATGCTAGGCTTCCCAAATTAATACTATGTATACATCTGGTGAAGGTCCAGAGGTGTACTGAAGATGACTGACCTTGACCTATTTTATCAAGGTCAAATTACAGTATTTGCTATATTTTTTGAAGGATTGAAGCTAGGGTCTCCAAATTCATATTACTTATGCAACTGGTGATTGACTAGAAGCCTATCCCAGTTGACTGACCTTGACCTATTTTTTTCAAGGTCATATTCTGTTTATTATGGTGTAACATGAAGAAATATATCTAGGCTTTCCAAATTGATACTATGTATACATCTGGCAAAGGTCCAGAGGTGTACTGAAGATGACTGACCTTGACCTATTTTATCAAGGTCAAATTTTAGTATTTGCTATATTTTTTGCAGGATTAAAGCTAGGGTCTACAAATTTATATTATGTATGCAACTCTTGATTGACTAGAAGTCTATCCCAGTTGACTGATCTTGACCTATTTTTTAACGGTCATATACTGTTTATTATGATATAGCATGAAGAAATAAAGCTAGGCTTTCCACATTAATGCTATGTATACATCTGGCGAAGGTCCAGAGGTTTCTGAAGATGACTGACCTTGACCTATTTTATCAAGGTCAAATTTTAGTATTTCAAATTTTTTTGAAGGATTGAAGCTAGGGTCTCTAAATTCATATTAGTTATGCAAAGTTCTGGTGATTGACTAGAAGCCTATCCCAGTTAACTGACCTTGACCTATTTATATATACTGTTTATTATGATATAACATTGAGAAATAAAACTAGGGTTTCCAAATTAATACTATGTGTACATCTGGTGATGCTCCAAAGGTGTGTTGAAGATGACTGACCTTGACCTATTTTTTATAGGTCATATACTGTTTATTATAATATAAAATGAAGAAAGAAAGCTAGGCTTTCCAAATTAATACTATGTATACATCTGGCGAGGGTCCAGAGGTGTACTGAAGATGACTGACCTTGACCTATTTTATCAAGGTCAAATTTTAGTATTTCTAAAATTTTTGAAGGATTAAAGCTAGGTCTCCAAATTCATATTATGTGTGCAACTCCTGATTGACTAGAAGCCTATCCCAGTTGACTGATCTTGACCTATTTATATATACTGTTTATTATGATATAACATTGAGAAATAAAACTAGGGTTTCGAAATTAATACTATGTGTACATCTGGTGATGCACCAAAGGTGTGTTGAAGATGACTGACCTTGACCTATTTTATCCTTGACCTATTTTATCCAGGTCAGATTCTATTCAGTACAATATTTCATGAAAGGTTTACATTGTCCAAATTATACCACTTATGGCTGGACCTGATGTCTATTGAAGAATATCACTGACCGTGACCTATTTTCAAAAGGTCAAATTAAAGTTAAGTCTATAAGGTCTCCAAATTTCTGTTCCTTATGCAATTACATTAGAATTGACTTGAAATTGTTTGAAGATGACTGACCTTGATCTATATTTCCAAGATAAAATTACTTTATTTGATTATAAGCTTTTTAGAATAGCACATTTGGAGCTAAGAATTCGGTCAATTATGCTCTACCAGAACATCAGGCCTTGGCAAAAGCGAACTACAGCCAACCCTACTAGATCACATTTTTGTTAATCTAGTTCTAAAAATACACTGATGATATTATACAATGCATGAGTGAGTGAGTGAGTGAGTGAGTGAATATGATTTGACATCGCTTTCAATAATATTTCAGTCATATCACGATGTTGGGTCCTATTACTTTTCACACCCAGGAACCCCACGGGTGCCCCACAAGCTCTCTGAGGAGCTGAGGCATATTCTTACCATGACCTGCGGTGTGCACAATGACATCCCAGGTCAATCCCGGAAGCCCCACAGGGCTACAATGCCTGATTGCTGGGTGTAAACAATAACTGATAGCCGAGGGGTATTGAAGCCCAATGGGCTATTTTCTGTCTACAGTTCTAAGTTTTGGTGAGTGGATGCCCTAGGGGGGAACGATGTCTTCCATATCAAATGTAGTCAGAGGTCAGTGTGACAGAAAAATCAGGAAATCATTAAAACTTTCTAATTTTTGTGAGTGGATTCAATAGGGGAAAATAAAGTGTCACATATCAGAACAAGTGAGAAATGACTACATTGTAGTCAAAACCTGCGGCAGTGGCAATAATACAGTGAAAGACATATCAGCAGAGGTAGTGGTAATTGTAGAAAAAAAGCGCCATCTGCCAGTGTTTTATGCCAAGGGATGTAATTTTCAACTTGTAACCCACAATTGTAGGGATTGCGTAATAGTTCTGATGCCATATATATATATATTCACTTTCCCCATTCAAAATCCGACGATGTTGACTCTGCCGTTCCGTCTATACTGAATTGACAGACGAACTCACCATGATCGCTTTGGCAATGTTTTGGTACAAATATCGTCTATGCCAAGTTTCAAAACATTCGGTTCAGTCGTTACCTTTTGCAAATCAAATAGGCTTTCAAACATTTGTAAATCCAAATAAATTTCGATGATTTAGTCATAGCGCGAAAATCTGCGCTCTTCAGTCTCCCTTCTCGGTTAATTTGCCGATCAAAATGGAAAATTTATATTTCCTTCAAAGTTATTTTTCAATAAATTTAGTATCGGGTCTATCACTTCGATCTGTGGCGATTTAAGGCTTTATCGAACAGGCATAATGACACTTTTTCACTATTCAAATTGAGGCCTGTTACAGTCTTGATATTCGATTAAAATAATTAATTAGGTTTCTGCATTTACGTTTGTTATCATCTGCGAACTAAATTCCTTGCCACTCTTTTCCACGCAGCAAGTCAATACCAAGACATGGTTTGCTTCTTCTATATAAATGATTAACTATTTCATTCTTAGCAAATATCATCTCATCTGACATGTTCGGCCAAGCCTTTTCGAAGGTTGCTAATTTTATTAATTTCTTTTCTTTAAAATCAAATTCTGCAAACAAGAAACATTTCTAGTTAGTATTTATGGATATCATCCTATACTCAATTTGCGAATATGTTTGTCATTTCGAAGGTGATTCAAGTGCGAAGTTTTGGGGCTAGTTCACTAAACAAGGTCTGTGTGTAAGAGAATGATGTCGAATTCTCGTTATTATCTTTTGATACATCAAATTGTTGCATTCGCGAAAATGACCGCCAAGTTAAAGTCAATGCGAAAGGTATCTAAGTATCGAAATCAAACTCGAAAACCCCTCCAGGAAAACAAAGGCCCCAGCTTTTGGCCACGAGGTCAACATCTATGGCCAGTATCTGCTATATATGACGTAAACTGATTGACAAAGTAACGTAAATTTTGTATAGAACCAGTAAATTCTAGCAGAAATGGGCTCCGACTTGAGAGAATGACGTCAAATGTAATATGTTTCTGCGCATTGCCTGCTGATACACATAAGTATTGAATTTACAGAAGTGATTAATGCTATTCTAAAGGGATTCTGAGTGCGGAAGAGGACGGGAACATCAATACCAGCGAATTTAGGCCCTGGCTTGCGAGAATGAGGATAGAGAGGCTGCGCTCTGAAAGAGAATCATTCAAAATAGCTATTTGCCAAATGTCATGCAACCGAAAGTGCACAATATAACTGCACGGCTGCGAGGTATTGTTCGCGCACAGGGCTGTCCAACTCATTAAATACTACATAGTCATTTCTATCTCTTCGAAGTGGGCTACCGTTTGAAATTGTCCGGTAATGAGTGAGTCCATCTGAATCCTTTCGTCAGCAAAATTTGCATTCAAGATTCAAGATTTTATTGTACAAACACCAGTCAAAGGCAGAGTACAAACTTTAAGAGGAATACAACTAGAGAAACAATGGAACAGTGACATGAATATTAATATTTATATATATGTTATATCTGAGAGATATGTTATATCTGAGAGATATGTTATATCTGAGTGTTACCGTTGATATTAGAACCTTGATTTTTGGCATTAAAGTGCATCAGGGGACTGTTACCAGCATGTTTCGAGCTGACCTACTTTTGATGAAAATTTCTGGTGATTTTTGATTAAAATCACTGGTGAATCTAACTTGAGCCGTGCCCATCTTAATATAGGCAGGATTTCAACTGGGGGTCCAAGAGTTCAGCGTGCGTCAGAGTCCTAATGCCTACCCAACTTCTTATGTCCTGTGACGTTATTCACACTGGGCATGAAGGTGCATTAGGGGACTGTTGCCAGCATGTTTCGAGTGGACCTACTTTTGATGAAAATTTCTGGTGATTTTTGATTAAAATCGCTGGTGCCGTGTCCATCATAATATTGGCAGGATTTCAACTGGGGTCCAAGAGTTCAGTGCATGTCGGAGTTCTGATGCCTAACCTACTTCGTAGGTCCTTTGACGTTATTCACACTATTCTCATATATAATAATTAACGAAGCAATAATTCATTCCACCGAATATAGTTGCAAATGAATTCGAACGCGCTTGAAGACATGTGAGATCGGAGGTTGAAAAGAAAAGTGTGGCAGAGATCACACTCTCCTAGCGCATGCGCATTTCAAAAAGTCACAAGAACAAGAACAAGAACAAGAACAAGAACAACAACAACGCGAGCCTCTCGTAGACCTGCGTGCCGCAGGTAACAACGCGAGCCTCCCGTAGACCTGCGTGCCGCAGGTAACAATGCTGATAGTCGGTACATACTTCATGTAAGATATCACGGGAAACGAGCCTAGTTTTGGACTTCGCGATAGCGAACACCATTTAGATAAATAACACTTTTCAGAAATATGGGGTGGGTGGTCGGGGTTATATTACAGAAAGGATTTGTATGTAGGCTTAGTCCTATGTCTTTACGAACTTTCAATTTTAAACAGCGGCGTTGCGGTCTTGTAATCTTTGGACGTACATCTTTCCGAACTTTTAATTCTAAACAGCGGCGTTGCGGTCTTCTGTTAGTTTGCATACTGTCAATTACTACACAGCGGCTTTGCGGCGTTGCTAGGTAGGCCTAGATATGACAACAGGTTAAAAACTCTTGATCGGATATGATGTGTGTGGATATTTAAATTCTCAATGTCAACCAAGCCAGGGCTTCAGATCGGGTTAGCTGGGAAACTATCAGTTTCTGCACAGCGGCTTTGCGGCGTTGCTGTGTTTCACTATCTCCAACGGGATAAATGGGTCATGCTAATAACTGAACAGCCGATCTGCTCTTTCTCAGGGTTGGCCTCATGCTCATAGGGAATACCATCCTCTCAACAGCGCATGCTCCCTTTCACAGGCTCATTTATCATCCCGGCCTCCAATGGCGGAAGTTGAATATTACTACGTTGCTATGACATCTAGGGAAAAACCCACGCACGCACGGTTCAGTTTTAATCCGGCCGAACAACTCCTTCAGTTTTGCACATGAGCAACTACTTTTCATATTCTCTGTGCAGA
>JAVTVY010018936.1:0-78768 GCA_036873755.1 Hanleya hanleyi | reverse complement strand
ATCAAACGATGAAGCGGAAGTCTGCCGTTGAGATGCGTAAATTCTTAATAAACAGACTTTTACCGCGCGAGTACACAAGGCAACCGATCAAATCCTTTGATTAGTTGATTTCGCTACCAGGGTGTACCGGTGCATTCGTTATCGATATACCCTCAGCTCTTTCACAGGGTTATGGAACTGAAATTGACGTTTGGGTATGAAGATTGCTCAGTTTGTATTTTCGTTTTGAAACTGTCATTACTAAATTAATTTGTATAAATACATATATACTTTGAACTTTAACAACCGAAGTTGTGTTCTTCTTTCTTTCAGCCACCGTCCAGAGTCGTTTCGATATGACTGTGATAGTCGGTTACAACGAGTATCCAGTGATAATAAATATACCATACATAGATAGGTGTAGCAACTCTTTATTGTTATTATTGGTTTTGATTTTTTGGAAAGTTTCATTCGCCAATAACCACAAAACTCACACCTACAACAGGTTGGACACATAAAAACCCCGAATGACACCTGTCGGGCGAAACATGCGCAATCTCGGCGTAAACTAACTCAACATTTTCCACAAACTTCGACGCCTAATGACTGGTTACAGTTTTTGCAAACTCTGGGCGAGAATAAACGGGATAATTCTTCTACACATTTGCGTGTTTTAATCTCCGGAAGTGAAGGGGGATCATTTAGGAGAATGGTTGTCGGACTTCTTATACCCGCATTCCAGTCATCGCCATTATAAACCGTTCGTGTTTCAACGACCCCATCTATGGCAAATACATTCTCCAAACTGGGCCAACCGGAACTACCTAAAATGTCCTCATTTTCTCGTACGAATCCACCCATACAGAGTTTTTATCCTGTAAAAAACATACAATTGAGATATTAAAAGTGAGCGATCGCTATATGGAACTCGGCTATACTCCAATTTTAGCTAATTTACAACACTGTTCGCTATGTATATCGTTATATCGACAGAGTCGTGTGATTAAACGTATCAGTATTGTCGGTGAGTAAGTCGTAATAAAATTGTAATACTTACGGACGATTCTTTAGGTTCGATGGTATTTTTCAGTAAATTCGCCATTCCGAAGTAAGCTATAAATCGAATACTATTAGAGGTATATATTTCGACAAGCGGTTCTCAAATAATGATTTATTTCACGGTATACACTTTTAACTCCAACTATACGTTGATCATTAATTACTCAATCGATATCGTTCTGTAAATACAGGGTGTATAAAAAAAAACGGAGTCCTAGTACGATGACATATTTTTCATTGAGCAAAGGAGAAATCTATTTTTTTTGTTGATTTGTCATCAAGACCGACCCTTTGGGACTGACCAGCAGAACAATTCAATGATCTGTGATCAAGCATGTTAGAACAATAGCTATTCTTCAATTATGAGTGAAATGTGACTTGCGCCAGATTTGGTTTACATCATTCGTCTGCCCTTGAAAGAAAAGAAATACGGTGTACAAATGAAATATCTTTTATGCACTCTGAATTCATTGACATTTTGAAAACAAAACGGTGTACAATTAAAATGTCTTTTAACTGTTACCTAAAGTCCGGGGTGTACATCACGCCTCCAGCAGATCTCAATGACCTGGAACAGCGCATCATAACAGAAGTTGACAACCTGAGGCAGAACCAGGCACTTATCAGACGGGCCGTGGCGGCAATGAATGAACGTGCATCCAGAGAAATGGAGGACACGTTGAAGATTGAGATTCAATTGTCTGTTAAGGAGACATTTGAATTGTACACCTTTTTGTTAAATTCAGAGTCAAAAGACATTTTAATTGTACACCGTTTTGTTTTCAAAATGTCAATGAATTCAGAGTGGATAAAAGACATTTCATTTGTACACCGTATTTCTTTTCTTTCAAGGGCAGACGAATGATGTAAACCAAATCTGGCGCAAGTCACATTTCACTCATAATTGAAGAATAGCTATTGTTCTAACATGCTTGATCACAGATCATTGAATTGTTCAGCTGGTCAGTCCCAAAGGGTCGGTCTTGATGACAAATCAACAAAAGAAATAGATTTCTCCTTTGCTCAATGAAAAATATGTCATCGTACTAGGACTCCGTTTTTTTTGATACACCCTGTATAAGCGATATAAACATTCAAAACCCCAATATTACCATACACTGATTGCAATCAAGTTATGAAGGCTATAATTGAAACGCTTGCCTATAATCAAACCGTGTCATCTCTGTTTATTCAATCACACCTGTTACCACTATACGACCGTACACTTTCACATTGACAGATACTAAAATCAATACAATTATGTAACGTGACCGCCTCCTATCTGTATAGCGAGGTTATAATCGATATATATACCCCGTAATTATCAGTCGAGTGTTTGGTAACACTGATTGCAATTTTTGTAAAAATTAATACAGCCTACAATATAGAGCTCATATATGAATGATTAGCGTACAGATTCGGAGAATTTATTGATATGAATCCGTACTATATATATATATATCGAAATAACATCTTTTTGTAAAAGCGATATAAAACCTAAAATATATGCCGTATTATTTAATCGTTATTAATGATTAACGTATGAATTCGGAAGGTTTATTAATAATATCATATGTAGATCTATACTATATATATATTTAGGTAAATTA
Organism: Hanleya hanleyi; assembly: GCA_036873755.1. Classification (NCBI taxonomy): domain Eukaryota; kingdom Metazoa; phylum Mollusca; class Polyplacophora; order Lepidopleurida; family Hanleyidae; genus Hanleya; species Hanleya hanleyi. Next base: position 76,120 of record JAVTVY010018936.1, on the reverse strand, counting down.
TAACGTATATAATTTATTAATATCCAGACGCAATAATTTATACAAATAGAAATTGATAATGACGTATGACAGCTCTCGGTCGATGATGGTGGCTTGCGGTGGCTATGTGGATTTGGGTGGCTTGTGGGTACCTGTGATACGCCTTCTCTACTACTTACGGCTCGTTGGCCTAGTAATGGTCTTTGCCCTATTGACCCTAACGCTGTGGCAATGACAGCGATAGAAAAAGAACGGCTTTTCAGAGCCTCCACAGATGCGCTTATGTGCAACCGATATATACGAGGGTCAGTCACAGTGTGCGTCATTCACCGATCGTCATTGGGTCAACCATGTCACCGAGGGACCTGATCATAAATACGAGAGACAGTCAGAGTGTGTGTCATTCACCTTTCGTCGTTGGGTGAACCAGGTCACCAGTCCTACGAGCCATCCTTCCCCTTACACTCCTGGTGGGGTTACACGTCTATGAAGATAAAGTCACCATCGTTGAAGACCGTGGAGATGTTTGCTGGTCGCGCCATCACCATCATTGTCATCATCATCATTATCTTCACCATCGGCGTCAGTAGCGTCGGTATCATTTTGATCACCATGGTAGCCAAAAGTTTGACCTGGAGTATATGTATTTTTATCTTTACTACCGGAACTGGAAAAATCGTCCCCATGGACAATACTTCCGCCCGCATGGTAATACGACCTCCCACATGTCGTAGGGTCACTCACCGTCATCGTATAGGGTTGCTCTACTCTACTTGTTGGACCTATAGCGAGGCTCGGTGGTGTCTCTTGGTTGTGTTTGCATTGAATGTGTCTGAGCATACTATCGCTATCGACGCATGGACAAGCTCCAGTTTTCCGATGTTTTAACATGTTGGAGCGATTGGCAAACTTACGATAGCATCCACAGCATTGAGAACTCTGCTGAGGGCGTCGCTTCATACGTCATCATCGGAGTTATCTCCCACTAGTTCCAGTTTTTGTCACCAGGGCAATGAGTGGTCAATACGACCGAACATGGAAAAACCCTGATGTAAGACGAGGACCCGGATGTAAGATGAGGACCCGGATGTAAAACTACAATACCCAGGGAAGTGACCTTTGACCCTGCGCTACTCGGAAGTGACGTCATCGTATGCGCACACACACACACACACACACACACACATACCTGGTGCACCCACACCCTAGTGTACCCTATGCCCTACGCGCTATAGGGTACAGGGTGCACCGCGTATGTGTGTGTGCGCATACGATGACGTCACTTCCGAGTAGCGCAGGGTCAAAGGTCACTTCCCTGGGTATTGTAGTTTTACATCCGGGTCCTCACCGGGTTAACAGCGCCCGCCTGGCGTCAATATGTTCAAAGATAACCTTTTACAATATCGGATATTAATAATGGTGTAACAAAGATCACTGTCGGGTCAGCCCGGAGTTATCTCCCACTAGTTCCAGTTTTTGTCACCAGGGCCACGAGTGGTCAACACGACAGATGACGTCACAAGTCGCTCGGTGGTGGTGGTGGTGGTGGTGTCTGTACATATAGGACTTTATATGAACTTTCGTGACCTTTTGAGTCCTCTCCCGGTGGTGGTGGTGGTGGTGGTGTCTGTACATATAGGACTTTATATGAACTTTCGTGACCTTTTGAGTCCTCTCCTGGTGGTGGTGGTGGTGGTGGTGGTGGTGGTGACTGTACATATAGGAATGAACACGGGTCCCTCATCAGTCCATATGTATCGGTCGACTGATCAACATGTCGTGTACGTCTACGTTCTGTCAGAGAATCTTCTCTCGTCGCGATAGTATGCTCAGACACATTCAATGCAAACACAACCAAGAGACACCACCGAGCCTCGCTATAGGTCCAACAAGTAGAGTAGAGCAACCCTATACAATGACGGTGAGTGACCCTACGACATGTGGAAGGTCGTATTACCATGCGGGCGGAAGTATTGTCCATGGGGACGATTTTTCCAGTTCCGGTAGTAAAGGTAAAAATACATATACTCCAGGTCAAACGTTTGGCTACCATGGTGATCAAAATGATACCGACGCTACTGACGCCGATGGTGAAGATAATGATGATGATGACAATGATGGTGATGATGGTGAAGGTAATGGTGACGACGCTGATGATGACGGAGAAGTTACGGATGATGATGATGATGATAATGATGATACTGCTGATGACAACGATGACGTCGAGAATGACGAGTGTTTGTGGGATCTCTTCGGGGATAAAGCGATTGATGATCATGAATCTGATATAAACGACCTTGCGGAAGTTTACGAAGAAGACGGAATGGATGAACCAACTGCGCATCAGATGGCATATGACAAGCTTTTACCCAGAATACAGACAAGGTTCCGAAATATCTACGTCCGTAATTTAAGGTTATGGAGAAAAGTACGGAAGCACCCGATTCATCAGAAAGTAATGGCGACTAAGAAACGGATGCGTGGGGAAGACGACTTATCAAACGATGAAGCGGAAGTCTGCCGTTGAGATGCGTAAATTCTTAATAAACAGACTTTTACCGCGCGAGTACACAAGGCAACCGATCAAATCCTTTGATTAGTTGATTTCGCTACCAGGGTGTACCGGTGCATTCGTTATCGATATACCCTCAGCTCTTTCACAGGGTTATGGAACTGAAATTGACGTTTGGGTATGAAGATTGCTCAGTTTGTATTTTCGTTTTGAAACTGTCATTACTAAATTAATTTGTATAAATACATATATACTTTGAACTTTAACAACCGAAGTTGTGTTCTTCTTTCTTTCAGCCACCGTCCAGAGTCGTTTCGATATGACTGTGATAGTCGGTTACAACGAGTATCCAGTGATAATAAATATACCATACATAGATAGGTGTAGCAACTCTTTATTGTTATTATTGGTTTTGATTTTTTGGAAAGTTTCATTCGCCAATAACCACAAAACTCACACCTACAACAGGTTGGACACATAAAAACCCCGAATGACACCTGTCGGGCGAAACATGCGCAATCTCGGCGTAAACTAACTCGACATTTTCCACAAACTTCGACGCCTAATGACTGGTTACAGTTTTTGCAAACTCTGGGCGAGAATAAACGGGATAATTCTTCTACACATTTGCGTGTTTTAATCTCCGGAAGTGAAGGGGAATCATTTAGGAGAATGGTTGTCGGACTTCTTATACCCGCATTCCAGTCATCGTCATTATAAACCGTTCGTGTTTCAACGACCCCATCTATGGCAAATACATTCTCCAAACTGGGCCAACCGGAACTACCTAAAATGTCCTCATTTTCTCGTACGAATCCAGCTCCTACAGAGTTTTTATCCTGTAAAAAACATACAATTGAGATATTAAAAGTGAGCGATCGCTATATGGAACTCGGCTATACTCCAATTTTAGCTAATTTACAACACTGTTCGCTATGTATATCGTTATATCGACAGAGTCGTGTGATTAAACGTATCAGTATTGTCGGTGAGTAAGTCGTAATAAAATTGTAATACTTACGGACGATTCTTTAGGTTCGATGGTATTTTTCAGTAAATTCGTCATTCCGAAGTAAGCTATAAATCGAATACTATTAGAGGTATATATTTCGACAAGCGGTTCTCAAATAATGATTTATTTCACGGTATACACTTTTAACTCCAACTATACGTTGATCATTAATTACTCAATCGATATCGTTCTGTAAATATAAGCGATATAAACATTCAAAACCCCAATATTACCATACACTGATTGCAATCAAGTTATGAAGGCTATAATTGAAACGCTTTCCTATAATCAAACCGTGTCATCTCTGTTTATTCAATCACACCTGTTACCACTATACGACCGTACACTTTCACATTGACAGATACTAAAATCAATACAATTATGTAACGTGACCGCCTCCTATCTGTATAGCGAGGTTATAATCGATATATATACCCCGTAATTATCAGTCGAGTGTTTGGTAACACTGATTGCAATTTTTGTAAAAATTAATACAGCCTACAATATAGAGCTCATATATGAATGATTAGCGTACAGATTCGGAGAATTTATTGATATGAATCCGTACTATATATATATATATCGAAATAACATCTTTTTGTAAAAGCGATATAAAACCTAAAATATATGCCGTATTATTTAATCGTTATTAATGATTAACGTATGAATTCGGAAGGTTTATTAATAATATCATATGTAGATCTATACTATATATATATTTAGGTAAATTATAACGTATATAATTTATTAATATCCAGACGCAATAATTTATACAAATAGAAATTGATAATGACGTATGACAGCTCTCGGTCGATGATGGTGGCTTGCGGTGGCTATGTGGATTTGGGTGGCTTGTGGGTACCTGTGATACGCCTTCTCTACTACTTACGGCTCGTTGGCCTAGTAATGGTCTTTGCCCTATTGACCCTAACGCTGTGGCAATGACAGCGATAGAAAAAGAACGGCTTTTCAGAGCCTCCACAGATGCGCTTATGTGCAACCGATATATACGAGGGTCAGTCACAGTGTGCGTCATTCACCGATCGTCATTGGGTCAACCATGTCACCGAGGGACCTGATCATAAATACGAGAGACAGTCAGAGTGTGTGTCATTCACCTTTCGTCGTTGGGTGAACCAGGTCACCAGTCCTACGAGCCATCCTTCCCCTTACACTCCTGGTGGGGTTACACGTCTATGAAGATAAAGTCACCATCGTTGAAGACCGTGGAGATGTTTGCTGGTCGCGCGCTGAGGCCGTATAGAATACGGTTACGCTACACCGTGACGGCTGGACCAAATTTAAACGGGTGTTGAGCGGTGAGCTCGACGGAAACCTTATCCACATAGACAATGCCATCTACGTACACCGTGGACCCTTCTTCCCACGCCTGGGCCGTTATCAAGACCCTACGCGAGGCTTCACCCTAGACTCCGATCTGTGGACAGCCTTCGAGAAAGTGATGCCTATCGTGGACCAGCTGTTTACCCCGGACGAGCGATCAGCTGTTCCGTTGGGCTGGGCTCGTGCTCTGAGTGAAGCGACGGCAGAACCCAACGAACAAATTACCAAACCTAGCAATGAAGCGGAGGCAGACGACGATGCCATTGATTATCCGGCTAGACTGTCAGCCCAGTAACATGACCACCCGATCCTTTGATCTCACGGGGTTCTTCCTATAAATACGCGAGACAGTACAAATCTTGTACCATTCACGTACTGATCATGACGGAGGCAATACGGGCGTATCTCAGCTTGACCCCCGAGGTCTTCCTGCACGTCTATGCGGATAAGGTCGATATCATGGAGGAGGTAGGAGACATCTGTGATGCAGATCCTACACAACCGTACCCGGCTCATATTCGTCTGTCCCGGGAGGGCTGGAGCAAATTCAAACGGGTGTTGTCTGGTGAACTGGACGGCGATCTCATCCACTTGTGTCACGATGTGTACATCCGACGCGGCCCCTTCTTTGCTCAATTGGCTCGGCTAGATGGAGGTACAGTGCATTTTACCCTTCACCCTGGTCTATGGTCTGCATGGGAAGATGCCGTGGCAGATGTGGATCAAGTGCTTACGGAGGAAGAGCGGTCATCAGACGAGTTGGACTGGTTATTTACCATGGACAATGTGCTGGCAGAAGCCAACGAAGAAAATCAGAAAGAAACTCCGGCCCAAGATATACCGTTATAAATAAACGATAGAGCCAGGGTCCATCATCATTTGTCACCATGAAGAGCTGGGAGAAGGTGTTGGATAACTTATACTACAGTCCCGACAGTATTGTCGGCTCTCTATCGAGCGGCCAAACCCCAGGGGATACAACGTGCCCAAGTCCGAGATTGGTTAAAAAAACAAGACACCTATACCTTACATCGATCTGTCCGTCGCCATTTTCTACGAAACCGGGTCATCGTGGGTGGTATAGATGCCCAGTGGCAAGCGGATTTGGTCGATATGAGCGCCTTTGCCAAACACAACGATGGGAATCGGTATATCTTGACGTGCATCGATATCCTGTCGAAGTATGCGTGGGTGGTACCCATCCGGACGAAAACGGGTGCGAATCTCATAGCGGCGTTCAAGGACATCTTCAAGACCGGGCACAAACCCTTGTATTTGCAAACCGACGAAGGCACGGAATTCCCCAACAGACCGTTCCAACAGTTTCTGAAAGCCCAGAAGGTGTTTTTCTTCCATACGTACAACGAGACCAAGGCTTCCGTTGTGGAAAGGTTCAACAGGACATTCAAAGGCCGCATGTATAAATATTTCACCTATAAGAATACAAGGCGGTACATCGATGTTCTCCCGAATCTTGTGAGTGGATACAATCGAGCCTATCACCGGATTATAGAGAGAGCCCCCATTACCGTCACCCAACGCAATGAAGCCCAAATCAGGCGTGTCTTGTACCCCAGGCAATCGCAGCGAACGCCGAAGGAGGTGTTCAAGGTCGGGGACCCTGTACGGATCAGTAAAGTCAAAGGTCAATTTGAGAAAAGTTACTTGCCCAACTGGAGCCATGAGCAGTTCCTCATTAAACGGCGCCTACCCCGACAGCAGCGAGTCTATGAACTGGAAGATCTTCAAGGGGAACCGTTGCTAGGGACGTTTTACGACACGGAATTACAGCCTGTCGTAAAAACAAAGCAAGACTACTACACGGTGGAGCAGATTTTGAAAACGGAACGCCGCCGTGGCAAACTGTTTCATTTCGTCAAATGGCAAGGCTGGCCCAGTTCCTTCAATTCCTGGGTCGCGGCCAACCAGGTGAAACGACTATAAAGCCAGACACCACTACCATCATCCTTCATTCCACGTTCGACCATGAACACGGCGCTATGGACCAACAGCAGCTGCCTCTGAACACAGCGTCTCCCAAAACGCGCAAAGCGCAAGTGGGCTTTGTGGCCATAGTGCTAATCCTGATGAGTGTGTTGTACGGAGGAGTGTTTTACGACGTAGCCTATCTAAGCACTCTACTTAACCAACTTAGAACTCCAGCCACCAGTCAAACCAGTATACAGACCTTCTCTACACCAGTCAACCCTGTGATCGAAACGAACCCAGTCTTCACCACCACACCACGTGTACAAGCCACATCGAGCTCCACACCAAGTATACAGTCAGCATCTACACCAAGTACACCCACTACGTCTCAAAACCCACCGGATTTCATCACTCACAGTGAACAGACAACGACGACGGACGTTGTACCCACCACCACCACTCCAGTTCACTCGTACCAAATTTACAAGAGCGGGTTACCACGACAGCGCATACAGCTCAAACCATGGACCCTCGGTGGCAGCATCCCTTCACTTGCGTCATCGCAGGACCGACGGGCTCTGGTAAAACGCACTTCGTCAGGAAGCTCCTTCAACACGCCGACAGCATGATCACCCCACCCATTGCCCGAGTGGTGTGGTGTTATGGAGAATGGCAGGCAGCGTATGCAGCAATGCCCCATATCACGTTCGTGGAAGGCCTACCTAACCTGGCCGATTTGGAACCCGACACCTTGGTGGTTCTGGATGATCTCATGGCGGAGACGGATGCGCGCGTCACCCAACTCTTTACCAAAGGCAGCCATCATCGACGGCTCAGCATCATCTACATTGTGCAGAATCTGTTCAGTAAATAAAAAGAACATCGGAACATTAGCTTAAATGCCCACTATCTGGTGGTCTTCAAAAACCCGAGAGACACCACTCAACTGCTGCACCTGGCGAGACAAATGTATCCCGGCCGCACACCGTTTGCGTTGGAAGCCTTTAAAGATGCGACAACCGCTCAGCACGGGTATATGCTCTTCGACCTCAAGCAAGCCACCCCCGATCACCTTCGACTACGGACCGGAATCTTTCCCGGAGATACCCACCACGTTTACATGCAAAAATAATGTAAACACACCCACAGTGGCTCCCTCAGCTGGGGTGTGTGTTTGATGATGGGGATAATAAAAAGAATTAATACCACGTCATGGTTGACTTTGTCTCTGTTCGATATTCAGGAGGTAGCCTGGAAAAGGATAAAAAGAGCAGAGTTGTGGGTTCCAGCATTAGTTGTACATGATGTCTGCGCGAGTACGGAAGCACGCCCCAACGCTCCGTGCATTGAAGACGGCCCCACCCGAGTTGGTGCGAACTATTGTACGCCGTGCACCACTGACTCCGGTGCACCACTGACTCCGGCTCAGAAGACAAAGTTGACCAAGCATAAGACAGGTCTCCGAACCCTAGGCCAGAAGCGAGACTCTCAAACACAAAAGAAAAAGGTGGTACAGAAAGGTGGCTTTCTCGGGGCCATCTTAGCACCGTTGGCCGCTTCCGTGTTGGGTCCAGTATTGGGTGGACTCTTCGGCCGACAATGAACCACACGAAAAAACCTCCAATCGCCCTACCCTGTCCCACCTACGGTGAAGACCATAAACACCCTCGATGAAGAGATGCAACAGATCTTACAAAGACCGGGGTTAAGCGACAGTGAGAAAGTACAACGGTACAATGAGACGCTTCAACGGTGCATGATGTTCATGGACCAATACGAAACCCTCTCTACCCCACCACCACCATCACCACCACCACCACGCGACACACCGCAGACCTCAGTACAGCTCCAACAGCCGCCATTACCAGGGGTACCACCCACAGCCCCACAGTGGGTGGAAGATGAAGTCCTGAAGAGTGTACCTGCATCGTTCAAGAAACAAGCTGGCCTGGTATTACAACGGATGAAACAGAATCCTAACATGACTTGGAATGATAAAGGCGAACTACTGGAACAGAATCAGGTGTTCCCCGGTACCCACATGACGGATTTAGTGGATGACCTGATGCGTCAACGCAGCTCGCACACGGATCCTCGAGGATGGGAGGTCTTCGCTCAAGGCTTGAAAGACATGCATGTACCACAGGAATTGGTGGGGAACCCCCACCGCTGGGCCTTTATGCAGCGGACCCAGCAATCGCCGAGTGGCCCACTACCTTCTTGGGAAGCCGAATGGGAACCGGATTCGCCCCCCAAAACACCACCACAACGGGCACCTTCTTTTCAGGCCTTTAAAAAACCATCCTTGATCAGGACACCCCACATCTCCAGAGCCATGACACGTAGCAATTCACCGCGACGAACACGACGCCGGACACAACCGCCCAAGGCCTGGAACACCTATTAAAACCAACAGCAGCAGCAGGACAGCTCAGCCGCCATGTTTTACCTCACCCTACCCAGTAACAGTTCACTGGATGTGTTTTCTGACAACACCTTGGCCAAGTACGTCACCCAGTTACCGCAACCGTTGCATTTACCTGGACGATGGGAATGTGGTCTCGTGGATATCCAATTACAAGCGTCTAGTCCGTCATTCATAATCCAGCCGTCGTCCATTAGAGAATATCCGCGTCCATAATCCAAAGACCTATTCCATTTCCATATAGCAGTATTAGCACCAAATTCAAAAAGACAAAAGTATACATAAACATAGGCTTGTTTCCTGCAAGAGAGAAGCGGTCAACAGTTTTCAATGATGCCGGCAAGACACATGATGTTCCAAAAATATCAAATCCGTATCGCTGATCAGTATTCTTAATCCATAATATTCGTTATAGAGTCGTCATCTAAAAATGATGTACCTCAGTCACGCTTTGATTGTGACTGTTCATATGAGTACCATGAAGATCTTGAAGTACATGGGTTCATACGGCCCCTAGCCCCGGGTTAAGCGGAATTAGACACAGTTACGAAACGTAGCGCCATAGATCTTGCACGCTACGTTCGTATTTTGCTATCAGCATGCGATATGTATCGCCAAATTTGAGAAACTTTGAGTGGAGGCGCTTGGTGGAATAGCCCTGTTTTATAAGTTTCTGCAACAATGTTTTGTGACGTTGATTAAAATCATCACATTTAACACAGGATCTAGCAAATGCTACTAAGCGAGATATGTATACGCCATATGCAGGTCCCACTGGAATATTACTATCCAGAAAGGGATAGTTTACGATGTCGAAATTGTAATCATCTCTTTTGTCATAAAGTCGACGAGAGAGAATGCCCGCTTCATTTTTATAGAGGTAGAGATCTAAATAAAATGTGCCTGTAGGTACTCGTGGTACAACGTGCGAGCCAATGAAGTGTGGTACGAGCTGACCTACGAAGGCAAACACACCCGACTCACCCTCCCCGAAGGCCAATACGATACCCCCAAGGAGTTCACGGGTGGGCTGACAAGACTGTTGCATTTTAAGGCTCTACGGGAGGTCACGAATGTTTCAAAACCCATCAAATCCTTTCCCTTCAAGAATCACGTGGACTTCGATTACAACGCACACAACGACAAGGCACAGATCCTCCTCACCGCCAACGTGAGTGTCGTACTGAGTCCTATCCTACAGCAAATGCTGGGTCTCGCTCACGCGACCTACACGGGTCCATCCGAGGACCATGGGCAGATCCCGATGGATATGAAGTCGGGTATGTACGGACGTGGTCGACAACCACATCGTGGGCGATATCAACACACCTCTGTTACGGGTGGTCCCCATCAAAAAGACGTATGGAGATCAAATCACGCACAGTTTCACCCACATGCTCTACCTGCCCGTACGACAAACCGACATCAACACTATCACGGTGGATATAAGAGATGACACGGGACGACCGGTGGCATTCGAACGAGGAAAATTGATGCTGACACTTCACTTTCGACAAGCACGTGCTCCCCACTTTGCATAATGAGGGATCCTTACGAGTGCGATGCACGCAGCTATATGGACTATTATGCCCAACAGGCCGGGTGTGGCTTTCCGGTCTTTAGCGGTGCACGCATGCAACGAGGACATGGGCTGGGGAACATACTCGGGAGCATCGTCAAAATGTTCCTGCCCTTGGTGACGCGTGGGGTGAAAGCAATCGGCAAACAAGCGGTACGCAGTGGACTGCAAGTGGCCGGTGATGTCTTGGGGGGTACGGCACCCAAAGAAGCCTTGAAACGGCGGGCCAAAGAAACGGGAGGCGTCTTGGTGACCAAAGCACAACGCACCGTAGAGAATAAGAGATCTGCACCACCGAGACCACGCACCAGTCGACGACCGACCCAGCGACGACGCACATCGAAGACCCAGGATATCTTTTCTTAAACATGTCCTTGATCCACGCAGAGTCCTGCCCCTCCATCAACAGTGAATTTGATTTGTGGACCGTGCCGCCCACACAGACCAGTGCCGAACAAGGATTATGGGTGGAGCATCTCCCGCTCTCCAGTATCAACGAAACAGGGCCCATCGAGCTCACCATCAGTAATGTGGATACGGCCTATGTGGATTTAGGCCATACATACTTGTATGTGATATCCAAGGTCTTCAATGGGGATGGCTCCAGAATCATCCAAGCTGCAACGGTAGGCCCGACGAATCTCTGGCTGCATTCGATGTTTTAACATGTGGATATTTTTCTCAGCGACAAACTCATCAGTGACTCGACCAACACGTACCCCTATCGAGCCTACATCGAGACACTGTCGTCGTACGGCCGAGAGGCTAAAAAATCTCAGCGGACAGCCGCTTTATTCTACCAGGACACACCCGAGCACATGGACACGGTGGACAATGTGGGATATAACAAACGGAAGGCTTTCACCGCCAACGATGCCTCGGTGGATCTCATGGGTCGACTACACGCAGACATGTTCATGCAAGACCGGTACCTCTTGAACAAGATCCCCATCAAAATCCGACTGATACGGGCGCCTCCGACCTTCGCCTTGATGGCCACTAACGTAGATGGGCATGCATCTGACTATAAGATTGTTATCCAAGACGCAGTCCTGTATGTCCGAAAAGTGAAACCGAATCCAGCCGTTCAATTGGGAGGCATGAAAGCCTTGGAAACAAAACCAGCTCAGTACACTATCCGACGTGTACAAACCAGAGTGTTCTCTGTGCCTGCTGGAAATATGGGCGCCAACAAAGAAAACCTGTTCCTGGGAGAACTACCCAAGCGATTGATCCTGGCCTGTGTGGAAAATACCAGTTTCAGCGGAGCCTACCCAGAGAATCCGTTTGACTTTAAACATTTCGGCATCAATTTTGTGGCCCTGCATGTGGATGGACAACAGGTCCCAGCTACGGCCTTAACACCGAACTTTGGGCGCGCGAATTTCATTCGAGCCTATCAGAGCCTGTTTACAGCCACCGGTCAAATCAACCAGGACGAAGGGAATATGATCAGTCGGGAGGACTACGCGAACGGATACACGTTATTCTGTTTCGATCTGACCCCCACCTTAGAGAACGACCATCAGCTGGCCCTGGCCAAGCAAGGCAATTTACGGTTGGAAATCCACTTTGCACGAGCCCTCGGGACCACCGTCAATGTGATCTGCTAAGCCGAGTTTGACAACATCATTCAAGTGGACAAGGCGCACAACGTCCTGTGTAACTTTTCCACCTAACATGGATACAGATCAGATAACCACCGTGCTGGAGAATGACCCAGGGACACGTATGGTGTTTCAAGGGGTGTTCGCCCGAGATGTGTTCCCATTAGACCGTATGTATCCCGCTGCATACGTTCTCAACACGGACCCGATGGATCGGCCCGGTGAACATTGGGTGGCCGTGTACTTGACAGAACAGCAGGGCGAATACTTTGACCCATACGGCCTGCCACCCCTCCATCCCGATTTAACAGACTTCATGGATCAAGGCACAGAGACGTGGTGTTGGAACAGTCAAACGTTGCAAAGCCTGACCAGTAGCGTGTGCGGACAATATTGCTTGTTTTACCTGTAGCATCGATGCCGGGGAAAAAATGAAACAAAATGAGATCTCACCAAATAAAAACCTTGTCTTGTGTGTGTTTTCTATATGAGCATAATGCATGAAGACTATAACAGACATGTGGGGATTCGGTGAAACTGGCTTTGAACACCGTAGTAGCCAATTAATGGCCTAGGATAATCCGAAATTCATCTGCGCACTTTCGGTGATGCCGCGCACTTCCGGATAACCCGCGGACGCGCGCGCGCTGCGGCCGGGGCGGGCCGGGGCGGGGCGGGGCGGGGCGGGGCCGGGCGGGGCGGTGCGGGGCGGGGCGGTGCGGGGAAAACCCGGATGTTGAAAATCCGAACCCTACGTCTAAGGGAAAATTGGAACTCTTCTGTGTTCGGAGGTAGTTTTAGTGAAACCGGAAGTGACGTCACACACTTCCGCAGAACCCACCACAATGAATGACCCGGATGTAAACAAGTACCCGGATGAATGAACAGGTCAGTACATGCATTCCTATCATTCAAATGACCTTGATCTATCACGTGACCTCTCCGTGATGGAAAAAACACAGAACCAAGTGAGTACATGCATCCCATACCCAGGTCACGCCCGATTCACGCGGAAGTGACGTCATACACCTGCGCACTCCCCATGAAGAAAAACCCCCAGAACCAAGTCAGTACATGCATACAGTCAGACGAGGTCAAAATACTCGCTTCTGATTGGCTGTCAAAGGTCACGATATGCAAATTTTAGAGGTCAAAGGTCAATGGTAGTGAATTTACGCACTCTATACTGGAGGTCAAAGTTCAATGGGAGTCAATATACGCCCTTGATAGGGGTTTTCCCCAAGTTTAGGGGTAAAGTCCGTCTTCCGTTTTCTATATTTTTTCTGGAGAAACTTTTACATGCACCCACCCATGCACCCAGGCCCCGATAAGCCCGAGGACCGATATGACCCCTTTTGGATAGGGTTGATAGGTGTTTTCCCCTAGTTTAGGGATAAAGTCCGTGTTCCGCTTTTAATATTTTCGGGACAAATCCTAATTTTACATACACCCACTCCCCCACTCTCTCAGCAGGCCCTGATAAGCCAGGGACCGATATTAGCCCTTTGGGATAGGGTTGATAGGAGTTTTTCCCTAGTTTAGCGGTAAAGTCCGTGTTCCGCTTTTTATATTTTCGGGACAAATCCTAATTTTACATACACCCACTCCAGGCAGAACCCGATAAGCCAGGGACCGATATTAGCCCTTTGGGATAGAGTTGATAGAGGTTTTCCCCTATTTTAGAGGTAAAGTCCGTGTTCCGCTTTTTATATTTTCGAGACAAATCCTCATTTTACATACACCCACCCATGACTTGCAAAATCCTTCCGTAGGGACCCCAAGTCCCCGACTCAAATGAATGGACGGCATACAACTCCGTATATGCACTCCTAATCACGTGAAACCACGGATGAACAGGTCAGTACATGCATTCCTATCATTCAATATGACCTTGACCTATCACCTGATCTCCCCGTGATGGAAAAACCCCAAATACAAGTCAGTACATGCATCCCATAAATGGTAATATAGATTTAATATGCATTCCTAGTACCCGTCCTGTGCATAGCAGAACTGCACAACCCAGAACAAGTCTGGGCATGCCTTCATCTCGGGGAGCCAGGTGTTCGGCACGTGAACTCACTCACGCAGACGCCAGACCAGGTGTTCACCGCAACATTGTAGCGAACGTGCAACATTGTTGCAATTCGGGGAGCCAGTTGTTCGGCACGTTACAACCCCAAGCAGACGACAGCGAAGTTCTGGCGGGAAAAACCCCACAGACAGTACATGGCCTATCATGTTCCCTCTCACCGAAAAGACACGGACGTACCCTTCGCACCTCACCGAAAAAACACGAAGGTGAACGACATTGTAGGGAAAAAGCCCACAGACAGGTCAGTACATGTCCTATCATGTTCACAGGTCACGCCCCATTCACCCAGACCGGAAGTGACGTCATACCGCACGTGATGGGAAAAACCCAACCCTAACCAACCTCCCCACAGCGCATGCTCCATTTCGCAGGCTCCAATAACATCCCTGCCTCCAATAGCGGAAGTTGACCTTTACTACGTTGCTATGACGTATAGGGGAAACCAACCAACGCACGGTTCAGTTTGAATCCGACCAAACAACTCCTTTAGTGTTGCACATGAGCGAACTACTTTTCATATGCTCTGTCCAGATAAACAGGGAAAATTATCTCCAGATAAGTCTTTTTAACGCTAGGTCAACGGAGGTATTATGCAGACTTGAAAAGTAATCAAAATTTTCGTTAAACATCTATTTTACTATATATGATGTCACTTCCGGCGATGTGCGCGAAGGCCCCGAATCCGGTCCAAAAATCTGACTGGTGGCTGGGGTGTTATTAGACCCCCAGCGAGGTGGTTGAACCCTAACATGTCTAAACATGATCCAAGGTCAAAGACAAGATGAAAGGATACAGGTCAACTCAAGTGCACTCAATGACCGTTGACCTCTGTCACGTGATATGCAAATTTCTGAGGTCAAAGGTCAACTTGCGCTCTCCCGTCCCCTATATACTACTAACCTTATACGCAGTTTTACTAACCACAGAATGAGAGATTTCAAACACGCGGTCCTTCAAATCTCTCCCTATGGTAATATATGAGGAGAAATTTGGAACTGACAGAAATGGTAAGGTAGAAATACACAAGATTTGAGATGGTGAAAACAGCGGAACAATGGCAGTTGGAGATCAATTACCAAAAGACAAAGGCGATATGTTTTTCTAAGTCTGGTCGATCGGCTCATTTCCATGTAAATATTGGAAATAATATTATCGAAATCGTACAACAGTACTTGTATCTTGGTACATTATTTAGCTCCAATGGCAAATGGTTCAAAGCCATGGAAAATTTGAAAGGCAGGGGCTTGAAGGCATTCTATAAAATGTGCCAACTTATGGGCGATGATCCGAGACCTGGTCTTAGTACAAAGATCTTTGACTCCGTCGTAAAACCAATTCTGTTATATAACTCAGAAATTTGGGGGATAGATGACGTACCGGAATCATCTCCTATTGAGAAAGTTCATACCAAGTTTTGCAAGTTTACGCTTGGTGTCAATAGAAAGGCTTGTAACTCTGCTGTACGGGCAGAATTAGGCAGACTTCCTTTGGCAGTATTGGCCAAGGTTAATGCCGTCAAATACTGGTGTCGCCTAGTAAAGCTGCCGAGCTCCAGGCTTGTGAAACAAGCTTATCTGCATAACCTTAAGTCTGCGAAGACTGATTCTCTTAATTATTCTGCAACCTCAACCAATAATTACCAAAAAACCAATCCAACACACCAATTTGTGGATATACTGGCCGCAGACATTTATTAAATATTTACACAGGGAGCATGGTGAGAACATGTACTTGTGAGCACGACCTGAGGACAGAACCAGCGAGCATCCCACCCAATTGCCCCAAATGACTGCCGACATGCCCTGGCTAGCCATTGGCAATAGGCTCTGCCCCACCCCCGGAAGGAATCGAGCAGATGAAAGCAGAGTCAAAAACCAACCAGACCTCCTCCCAGGTAACCAGGACAGAGGCCCCCCCACCCGTAGTAAACGAGCTGGGGCTGTCTGGCCGATGACCTCGGACAGACAAAAGACCCCATGCAGGAAGCATGCAGGCCGAAGACCCAGCTATCTCCACCAATTGAGATAACTCACCAATGTAGATTTCCCTGTGAAATCTAGGGTCGATATACCAATTACCGGGTGTGCTCACAAGTTCTGCCCTTTCTCATCGACTCCTCGCTTACTGACAGAAAATGTCCAATTAAATGCTGCGACAAATAGTTACAAATACAACTGAAACAGATACATGTAACCAATAAAAAGGCATGCATTAATGGAATTTATTTTGTTTAGCACAAATAGAATACTAACTTGAGATACAATTTTTACCACCTGTACACACTTTAATCTAATCACATTACTTTCCAAATTTTATTCTCATTATTTCTTCATCTACACCAAGATTTATTATTAGATCTCAATCTATTTATTACTATTATCATTTTTATTTATTTATTTTTTAATTAGCAACAAGTATTGGAACTGAATTTGCCCAGCCACAATTCTTTGGGGGGAGTGGGGGGAGGGAAACTGAAATTTCAATGAATCATGGTCTCGTTTCATGTGCGTTAACCATGCGGTTTCTCCATCCGCACTAATGAACGCCTGATGGACATGGTCTTGACCTAGATTATTTAAATCGAACCAGGGGAAGTCACTCGAACAGAACCCATTCAGATTATTGAGAGTTACCCCCCCCCCCCTTAACAATCTCTAAATAGAGCAGTTAGCAAATTCTTCTTTCAAGCCATATAATTCCCAGGATTTCCATACACATAATGCCAGGCTTTGTCTCAGCACCGAATAACACAATTTAGCAGGCAATTGCATTTTGCTAAATTAGTTTATTCTGCAACCTCAACCAATAATTACCAAAAAACCAATCCAACACACCAATTTGTGGATATACTGGCCGCAGACATTTATTAAATATTTACACAGGGAGCATGGTGAGAACATGTACTTGTGAGCACGACCTGAGGACAGAACCAGCGAGCATCCCACCCAATTGCCCCAAATGACTGCCGACATGCCCTGGCTAGCCATTGGCAATAGGCTCTGCCCCACCCCCCCGAAGGAATCGAGCAGATGAAAGCAGAGTCAAAAACCAACCAGACCTCCTCCCAGGTAACCAGGACAGAGGCCCCCCCACCCGTAGTAAACGAGCTGGGGCTGTCTGGCCGATGACCTCGGACAGACAAAAGACCCCATGCAGGAAGCATGCAGGCCGAAGACCCAGCTATCTCCACCAATTGAGATAACTCACCAATGTAGATTTCCCTGTGAAATCTAGGGTCGATATACCAATTACCGGGTGTGCTCACAAGTTCTGCCCACATGTGTGTGTCCAAACACACACATCCCCACCATGCTCGCTAACACTGCTCCTACTAATCATCCGTATTCACAACATGTACCTTAATGCTTCAATGGAGCAACAAAATGATATACACCTACACTGCACTTCAGGAAAGTGCTAGACTTCCAAATTGTGAATTGAGGTCCACCTACATGATGGACTGTGGCTGTCGCCTCACCATACTGTCAAGCCCCACAATAAATGTACAACATGTAATTACTATCTAATTGTATGATGAGGACATCTGTTCAAAGGAAAGGGCGGAGCTGATTCCAATTTTTAATCCCAGTACCCACCCCACATTACAGATATTTGCTGACTCGCTAGAGCTAAGTTAAAGTCCTAGGCCTGTGGACCACACACCTGTGAGCCCTGAGTACACGATGAAGGACCCATAAATCCACACTTCCTTCCCAGGATCTGAAACGATACTACAGAATACATGTAACATCCTGCCATACATGGCATAAAAACGTAAAGCCATGGATTTTCAACGTCCCTTATTTTTCAAATCATCCTCAGACATTCCACACAAATTAGCGGTCATACCAGCACTACTCTGAAAAGGAACGGGACGTACAGTTGGCAAAAGGAACACCCACAAAGCATAGGGCTTTTTATATTGGATAGAATCACTTTGACAATGGGACATGGTTATCTATCGAAATACACAGCAACTGAGTATGTGTGGAATTGAGCACTGCAATGCAAACCATTAATAGCCTTAGCACAGCATAGACTGATCACAGTTATAGTTTTAGATGGTCGTCCGTACTGCTTTGTTTTGAATACCTCAAGGTGAGCTGAGGGCCTCAGCCTTGCTGGGTTGGCTGGAAAAGCCTGGAATATAACATCTGAAAAATAAAATTACTATAAATATGAAGCCTTAAAAAGCATTGCCCCGAATATTGACGATTATACATGTGAGAGTACCCACAGAATTTTCTGGAGTATATCCCAGGTTATATGACCTCACACTCCTCTTCCATCAGAGACCTGGTGAAAACCTTCTGTTAGCTACTTGATCAGAGTTATACCATCAAGACTAAAATAAAATCGAATATGGTGGGGAGAATCAGAATTTACGGAATAGTTTCATCAATTTTGGTGTCAGACAGTGACCGCATGCCAATTGCGCGCCTTGCTCAAAACAAGACACACCCATGTTGGGGTCCGACTTTGGATAAAAATTCGAAGACTAGTACGAGGAAATCGAAAGTATTCATACTTACTTATAATTAATCTCTACAACGAAGAACAACATAGCAAGTCAATATTTTATTAACATATTCTCATATAATCTCCAACCAACAATTGACACGCTGTTCTGGCTGTTCTTCCGCATCGGAAGTTCTTGATCCAGTTGCATTACTGGGCATTGCTTCTTGACTCTACAATCCAATTTTGATAACCATCCTCTCACTCAAAATCGCTTGTCAGTCAGTTTTCAATGACTTTTTAAGCACGTTGGCTACCTCATGCCAATTTCCACGTTTTTGTTATTATTTCACTTATTATTTCATTTATTATTTTATTTCAGTTTTATTATTACTATTATTCGCAATCTTTCAATTTTTTTTTTTTTTTTTATTTTTTTTTTTTTTTATTTTTTTTTATTTTATTTTTTTATTTTTTTTATATTTTTATTATTATTATTATTATTTTTTTTTTTTTTTTAATTCAAGTACTTTCCAGGAAAATAGGAACCCTGCGAACCTTGTTTAGTGTATGGCAGAATGGTACGAAATGTGCCAAACTTGATAATTTTAAAGGAGAGTGTCAAACATGACGGATAAAGAATTCTGGAAAAATTTAAATAACAACATCGAAAGATCATGATGTCCTGAAAATTCCAATGGAACTTGAAGAGTATAGTCTTCTCGAACATATTTCGCCTCAATGGTCACCAACATATATTGATGAAGAGAAATTCCTTACCCGGTACTATACATGTACCAAGTACATATGATCTTAAGAACCTACATATATAAAATTGTTGTTTTCAAAATTGGGTTGGGTCGCAAATAATTGTTGTCATTCAATTCAAATTGAATTTAAGACAGCCAGAGATACATAATCAGTCCATCTGCAGACCTTAATTTAAGAAGTGCTGATGGTATCCTCCCAACAGGTATCATGAAATATACACTGGTAAACTATGGCTACCTAGTGCATATTATTAACCTATCGTCATATTACTAATACTGGTTAGAATTATGGGGACCTGAAAATAGGCTACCATTATTTTTCATATTGCAACCTCTAAGCAACCTGAAGACAGGTTACCAGCTCAGATCTGTATCTGCCATCCCCACTGACAGGCAAGTAATAACTTGTATGGTTACGAGTATAAAGTGAGGTGACTAGCAGCAATGCCCAAAATGTACCCCCCCCCCCCACCTTTTACAGAGTCAACTAAAATAGTTTTCATTGCAATTCTCCTGCAATGTATGGCCAGCACTAAATAAAGCTAGTGACACTGGACAGTCACACACATGCTAATTATGAGATAAATTGCTAACTAAAAGATGAATTACTTTCCTTCACATGTGTCAACTTATACCATGATAAGGTCTTATTCAAGCCAGTGAGGAGGGGCGGGGGGCATTTGATTTAATGTCACACTCAAGGTTATTTCACTCATATGAGGACTGCCACGTTGGATGGTGGAGGAAGCCGGAGTACCCGGAAAGAATCTAATAATTAACTACACTCACCCGGTTGTTTTGGACAAAATCCGAATCCAAATCGTTGAATTTGATCATCGACTTTTCCGTTTGGAAATTTCCGTTTGGGTATCAAAATTGTCTATCTTCACCTATCCCATGTTCAATCTGCCTGATTGAAAGTTTTTTTTTTTTTTTTTTGAACAACACTTAAAATTTGTATGAGTGAAAAATTGAGATATTCCTTGGTTTATTTTACATTGATTTCAAAGTTTCATAACTATTTATCAAATAGTTTTAGTGAAATCACAAATCACAGAGTCCGTACACCGGGCCTTTCATGTTGAACTCACGAAACCAGAAGTAAAATCGTTGCCTCCTCAAGACTACAATGCAGTGTGTTTAACATGGCCTTGTTGTACATATCTGGCACTGCGAAGCCGGACATTGAGACCCTTGTCTAATACTTGCTTAATAATTGAATCGGTCATATATAAAATTATACAAATATAAATTATGTGCGTCTGTCGTGAACTGTGAACCGGAGACTCTGAATTCGTGTATCATACAGTACATTTGAACATGAATAATATTGTATATACTTGGGGAAACAAGATTATCAGATTGCAGACCGATGTATAGGTGTATAAACAGGTCCCCTCAATTCAGCAAAATGCTTCCTCCCAAAGCCAGCACCCAGCTGCTTAATTTAACTAGGGCATATCCAAATCCAACCAAGTGGGCAGCACAGGAATATTAAGTTCTGAAGCCAACATACGAGCCACCAAATATTGGTCATGCCATCAACAGAACCACTCCACCATGGCCCCATTTGCAATTCTGATGAACCTGCATTATGAAATGTTGAAGACAAATTTGGATTAATATGCTGAGAGGGGATGGTACAGGGCCGTAGCCAGGATTTACTGAGGGGTGGTTCGCCTTCACTCCAAAAGGGGCACACTAGGGGGTTCGCTTTATGGGAAAAGGAGCAAATAGGGGGTTCGCTTCAGTTTGAAAAGGGCATTACATGAGAAAAAAATATAATATTTCTGAAAGGGGGGGGGGGGTCCTGAACCCCCAAAACTCCCCCTGGCTACGGGCCTGTGGTACATGTGGGCCCCCCCCATCTCCCCACTGGAAACTGTAGACAATATGTAAATCAGCTGAAATTGAAAACTTGGGGTTTTGGGGGAGAGAGAAGGGGGGGGGGTCTCCACAAATTAATTACAACATAACAAAGGAGTATATAACTTGTCAACACTGAATTAATAAACGAGTCGAATGTGTTCGAACTTGCAACCAAGCTGGAATGAGGCCACATTTCCAATGTTTATACCTCTGGAATTTATGAAGGAAAATGTGACACAAAAACATGAACACACATTGTTCATCGACATAGAGAAAAACCTTGCACGGTACCCGTATGTTACAAAAACAAAGATGAACAAAATTGGCCAAGGTCATTGGGATGAACACGTTACAAGAAATTCGTCCGTTGTTGAATGTTGTTGTTTAACTGACTCGCCAACGATGTTATAAAATGTTGTTGTTGTTGTCACACCCCGCCACAATGTTCCGAACTTCGACATTGACCAATAAACCTAGCTTTAGTTTTAGACGGGTGCCCTCAACATAAACAACTAAAAAGAACTGAAATTTCAATGAATCATTCATGGTCTCGAAGAACTGAAATTTCAATGAATCATGGTCTCGTTTCATGTGCGTTAACCATGCGGTTTCTCCCTCCGCACTAATGAACGCCTGATGGACATGGTCTTGACCTAGATTATTTAAATCGAACCAGGGGAAGTCACTCGAACAGAACCCATTCAGATTATTGAGAGTTACCCCCCCCCTTAACAATCTCTAAATAGAGCAGTTAGCAAATTCTTCTTTCAAGCCATATAATTCCCAGGATTTCCATACACATAATGCCAGGCTTTGTCTCAGCACCGAATAACACAATTTAGCAGGCAATTGCATTTTGCTAAATTAGTTTATTGCAGCAAAATGAGAAAAATATTATCAGTACATGGTTTTTACAACGTGTGGTGCCAACAATCTTTCTTAGATATGGATAATTTTCACAGAACATTTGCTAGGCGAATAGTTGATGAGTTTACACAGGACTGGCATAATATGATGTTTAGTCCATCTAATCATAAATTGGATACTTATGCTACACTCAAGTGGGAGTATCGTCTTGAAAAGTACCTGACATATAATTTGCCTAAGCCAGAACGTGTGCTTATTACAAAACTTCGAATAAGCAATCACACATTAGAAATCGAATCTGGCAGATACCAAAAACCAATTATTCCAAGAGAATTGCGTACTTGCCAGTACTGTGTGGGCTCTGTTTGAGATGAAATTCATTTTGTAATGTGCTGCTCCAACAATGCAGATCTCAGACATTCCCTATTCCGGGATTTATCCATCGATGTTCCGAACTCTATGTATCATATCCAAAAGGTATTCACTAAACTTCTACAATGTGACACATTTAAGACCACCAAACTCTTCGCAAAATTTATTTCTGAGAGTTTTAACAGGAGAAGTCCTTCCAGGTAATAGCACTGGCTGTTAGGTATCTTGTTACTCATGTTTTCACTTTGTATTACTATTTCTTGTAGTACACTGAACTATTGTGTGTTTGATATGGTTTCTCGGCCATAACCAATGTGAATTGTGTTAATGCCAATAAAGAATTGAATTGAATTGAATTGCATATACACGACATACAATTGATAGTGTCCATCTAAGAGATACTCTCCACTCTTGGCGGTATATAAGGGTTATCTCAGAGTGAAACTGAAGGGTTCCGCTCCAAATTCGATTTCTGTGGCGTACAGATCTAAAATACAAGCAGTTCACCTCTTCTTAGATTCATTCACCTAAAACGCGGGTGTACAGGTTAAGGAGCAGTAACATTCACACTTTATTTGCTTGAATGACGAAACTGTGGTTTATACGCGTATGTGTACGCACCCCTAATATTCCGTGAAAAACAGTTTATTATAAAATAATAGTTTGATATCTTATCCAGGAACCACAAAGTACGGCCAGGTAGACAGATGACTCCGAGTGGGGCATTTTATACATTCAGGAGCGAGCGAATACCCCTAAAGGTCCACTATCGATTGTATGCCGCAATATATGAAAGGACAAAGATGTGTCACATCACATTTCTAGGGTAGATTGACTACACAGAAAAAGAAATTCCTTAAAAATTTAAGGAATATTCCCCGACTATTACAACAGCGGAATATTCCTCAACATAACTAAGGTATATTCCTTACCATGCTACGAAATATTCCTTATTGCATTTTAAGGAATATTCCGCTGGTGTAATAGTCGGGGAATATTCCTTAAATTTTAAGGATTTTTTTTTCAGTGTAGGACGCGATCACGTGATCAAACAACTTTCCTGTTATTCATAATTATGAAACTTGTATGCTATATTGTTTATAAACGAAGAGAAGGACACAATGATACGTTCATAAAGTTAGACAGCGGTTCGCAGTTCGTTTTTCGGGACCAGTCATTCAACGACTCATAGCAGCGCCCCTATCATCGCCCCCTGGCGTCAGATTTGAGACATAAATATGCAAAGATATAGAGCATGACATTCTCTCTTGCTATACAGAGTTTGGAGTTCAAAGTACTCATAATAAAAAAAATACAGATTTCCATATCTGAGGAAATAATTGCTGGTCTCCTCGAATAATGAACTGCGAACTGCGAACCTCGGTCTAACTTTATGAACGTCACACACTGATCCAAATCCAGTAAATTTTTCCCACAGAATTCAAACTAGTAATACAGAATCATACATCTTGATATTTCTGACTGACATTCTCTGATTCTGATCCTACCAAAACCACAGTGTATGGAGTACAGGAGAGTTCCAATTTCTTCCGCACTGCACTGTAACCTATAACATGTGAGTTAGGCCAGTATTGTTCTGTAGATCTGGTGCTATTCTCAATGCTATGCTTTGATTTAAAATTTACCGTTATACGTTACAGTGAAAAAAAGAATTCTTAAAATTTAAGAAATATTCTGTCAACTAACATAGAATAGTTTGTGCAGTATTACATGTCAGTCAGCCTCTATGAAATTCTTCACTTTATTCACTAATTAATTTGATGTTAATAAATGTTCTTTTCACAGATTCTGTGACAAACATGTGCTGCAAGAAAACTGGAAGGTGAAAAGCGTTAGAGCATCACCCAAAAGAGCTGGAGAAAAGGCGAAGGAGGGATAAACATAAATACATCGCTAAAGAAGCACTTAGCATCGTTTGAAAAATAATAAAACAGTCCTTGGGCATTACGATCGGATGTGGACAACAACATTTCGGAATTTCTCGCTGAATGAATATTTAATATGGATGGGGGAAAGACTTTTGATATCCACATTCAAAAGGACGAATCAATACCAGCGCCTAAACAGCGCCCGATCGATAAAATAACTGTATTTGAGAAAAAGTTACTGGCATGCGGCGAAGGAAGTTTCTATCATCGTACTGGGGGAGTCTGGCAAAATGGCAACGGAAGTTTTAAGACGGAAGGTAGAATATACGATGTATGTGTGTACGGTCATAAGATTTTTCTGTCTAAGAAAAGCACTAAGGCATCCGCAGAACTCCTGGTATTTGAACCGAAGACCAAAATACGCACGACGATTTCTCTGCCAATCAGTACTGATTCTCCCGCCATTTTATGCGGTCTGCCTGTAGGCGGCCAGCCGACTTACTACTTGATTGACCGCGCTGAAAATGTAGTCCACCAACTCGATTTTCAAGGGAAAATTCTGAGAACGTACGGCGCCGGACTTTTAAAATATCCGCACAACTTGGCCCTGGATAAAGACGGTGATATAATGGTGACGGACTGGACCCTCAATGAGGTCATTATATTTTCTTCTGACAGAAGTGTCAAACTGTGGCTATGCAAACATAACAGTTTAAAGACCAAGCAGCTGTACTACCCATACGGCATCAGCGTGGACGAGGATGGTTATATTTTCATGTCTTCCTGGCGAACGAATAGCGTAATGCTCTTCTCCCCGAGCGGCGAATTTATACAAACTGTTTTGGATGAGAACCACGATCTGGAAAGCCCTACTACTCTGGCAGCGACGCCTGGTGGCCGCTTAGCCGTCGTCCATTCCCATGGAACCGAGATAAAATGTTTCAAGTATCGGATTATAAGTACCAAATAACAGCAAATATCAAGTTTGAGGAGAAAACCCATAAAGAACCAGAAGACGTATCTTTACCAAAGAGAGTTATCTCCCTTGAAGTGCAAATGCGATTACGCGATAAGCCCCATTTTAGGCAGACAACACTACTGTAATTAGGTTCTAGCTGTATCCATGGCATGACTACTTGCGGCGAGAAAAGACACGCAAATACAAATAGCGGTAGTCAAAATTGTTACTATGCTGGAGAGAAAAATTGACCGGTAAAAATGGAATTGAACGAGTCCGAAGGATATATAGAATATATAAGTGGATTTAGGAATACACAACACCAAATGGGACTGGGGCTTTGAAGTGGGTGGGTGTACTGTGGCCTAGAACGCAAAAGGTAGAAAAGAATTTTAACAAATGGATCATTAGTAGAATCAACTAAGTCTGAAGGCTAATCCCTGGAATACCTTGGTACAGGGCCAAGTGAGTGAGTGATTTAACATTTAACGTCGCTTTCAAAAATATTCCAGTCATATCACGACGATACCATATTGGTCGCCTCCTACGACAAGCTTAGGGTGGCTGGGGTTGCATTCTGGTAGAGGGAGGGAGACGGCAAGAGGGGGAAAGGTACAGGGCCAAGCAAATAGGCCGCCCCAAAACGCGTCGAATATATTATAGTTTCCCTATTGGATGTAACGTAAATGTAACTGTAAATATTAGCTTTATATTTCTTAATGGTAAGTATTCCTAGTTCTACATAAAGATAATACTATTTTCAGGCATTCTGTCTGAGCAACCTGTAACCATCTGGGTCATCTATACGCGGTAAGACTGACCCTGAGATCGTGTGTATCCATTTTCAGCCTACTTTCGGCAACTGCAAGAGGGAATTTCCAATCTAGCACCAGAACTCACTTTATCTGCGAAAACTGATCTCTGGTCTAGTGAATTTCTGGGAGCGGGAACGGAAACGTCGCACCTGTTTGTTTACTTTCTTAATTGTTCTACTTTTTATGTGTTTTGTAGTCTGTCCCAAATGGGATGCTCAGTACAATAAAGAATCTTATCTTATCATGCGCATAATTAATTTTCGGCTGAACCAATCTCGCATTCGTCTATTTCCGTATTGGCGGAGATTGCTATTATTCGACTAAACATAGAGATAGTTCTGTATAATTTTGATGA
Source organism: Hanleya hanleyi (assembly GCA_036873755.1). Taxonomy (NCBI): domain Eukaryota; kingdom Metazoa; phylum Mollusca; class Polyplacophora; order Lepidopleurida; family Hanleyidae; genus Hanleya; species Hanleya hanleyi. Next base: position 49,285 of record JAVTVY010018936.1, on the reverse strand, counting down.
ATTATGTTCGTTTGGTTAAAATTAACTTCATTTCACAATAAAATGCGATCTGATCGCTCGATTACCAAAGGCACTATTTCGTAGCCGGCTAACTGCTTTATCGCCATTCGCTCCACACCGGTGGGGATTTGTGCGTTCTATGTGAGAGGCTCGTTCCGCCAGTACGGAAATAGCCGAACGTGAGATTGGCGAATTTCCAGAAATCAATACCATGTGACTTCGTCAGCCAATCAGCTAAAGTCTACCGACATAACCCCAACGTAACCCGCCATTTTCGAGTCATGTGATGCCCTACTTGTTCAAAATTACAGATCTACCACACCTCTTGGATGATACGAAAGTTATTCATACCTATATATTAAGTAAGCCCAGGCTAAGTGGTATGAAAACCTGTAATTTATCGGATTTCTCGAGTCTGTTCTCCGCCGGATGAAAGCCGAACAGAATACGGTAAAGTACTTTATATCGCCCCGCGATAATGGAGACACGATTCGCAAGCCATCTTATGGATGGCGAAGTGTACGCAAATATCTGTCTGAGCTGAAGTGAATTTACTTCTTTTATTTTACACTTTTCTTTTGATATTTCATGCTGTGAATAGTTTTTTTTATAGAAGCGAGCATACACAACAAGAAAATCGTACCAGCGTACAGCTCAGCGAAAGTTAATTTTATTGCAGTTTTTGCAAAATCATCACCTGGATATATTGTCTTAATCATGTACATATTTCTGGAGTTCACAAGAACTTTCTTTCTATTAATGGCGCCCAACCAAGAGAAAACAATAGCATCAGTCAACTGTCCAGGACTGAATAATAATTAGAAAAGAACTGACGTATTTCGACATTTTGGAAATGATAAATTGACCATATAGGCCTACAGCCTACAGGATGTTCACTTCAGTCGAAAATGAAAAAAATACGTATGAGGAAGATACTGAAATACAGAATGAGGATGTGATACATATATCAGCCCATATTCTATAACTTAAGAGGTGTTTAATAACAATTTTGAATTTGAAGTTTTGAGAGTAGGGCGAGATACGAAAAAGGTAACTATTTAATGTTAGAAATTAAAACTAATATTTACTTTATTCTCTTTTTACACCCCAAATGCATTCTCCCAACGTTTGTGTTTGTAACCTGCAAACCGTCTGTACCGGTATATATGACAATAGGGGATATACAATCTGATGCTATGAGAATGCCCAAATGAAGACCTAGATTTTTTCGACAATATCCAGTTAATATTAGAAGAATGGAATAGCTAGCATTATATTCTTTGTGGCGATTGGAATTTAGTGCGAAACCCCGAGCTTTTTTAGATGAATTAGCAGACTACGAAGAGAAACGGTGTGTCGTACATGATATAGAAGACACTAACAAAAAACTAGGATAAATTTACAAAAGTCAGATAGAGGGAATGATGATAAGGGCGAAAGCTAGATGGTCAGAGAAAGGCGAAATACCATCAAACTATTTTCTAAACTTAGAACACCGATACTTCCTAAATAAGGCAGTAACGAGGATAGAAAACTAAAAAATGAAATAATTACAGAAACAGACCAAATACTGGAAGAAACGAACTTTTTATAAAATAGTGTATACAAAGAAAGATGTTTGCTCGGTAGACATAGAGGGTTTGTGTGGTGACACTGTTTCCAAACCTGATCCAGTTCAGACAGAATCTATGAAGAACGATGAAAGTCCTGGGCTGGATGGATACACGGCAGAGTTTTTTTTAAATATTTTTTCTGGATTGATTTAGGCAGTTATTTACTTAAGTCGGTGACTTTTGCATACATTAATGATGCTCTGTCTGTCACTCAACAGCGAGGAATTATATCATGTCTCCCTAAAGTAGGCAAAGCAAAATATCTGCTTAAAAATTGTCGTCCTATATGACTATTAAAATATCATCTATAAAATAGCATCGGCAGCTGTTGCACAAAGAATAAAAACTAATTTGCCGCATATAATTCATGAGGATCAAAGGGATTTATGGCTGAAAGATTTATCGGAGCTGGTATATGATATATATATGTATATCGATATATGCAATATTCAGAAAACCATCAAATATCAGGTTTGTTACTGTTAATAGATTTCGAGAAAGCGTTTGACTCTGTGGGCTGGTGGTTCATACAATAGCCATTGGAATTTTTTTCGCCCTTCCATACAAAAATGGATAAATATTTTTACAAACGCACAGACATCTGTTTTAGCTAATGGCTTTTCTTCTCAGTTCTTCGACTTATCAAGTGGCTGTCGCTAAGGGGATCCATTATCATCGTACATTTTTCTGATTTGCGTCGAAATATTATCAGCAATGTTCAGAGGCAATACAAAAAAAGAGTATCAAGATTGAAGATAAGAAATTCCTTCTGTCACATTACTACAATTTTTCTAGACGGATCCCTCAAGAGTTTGAATATTATCTGGAAACACTGGAATATTTTGCTAATTTTTCAGGTTTTTTGTGGGGAATAGCGTTTGGATTGGTCACAAGGCGATGTTGAATTACTAGGACTAGTTTTCACCCACAACCTCGCTGAAATGGTGGAGAGTAACTATAAGGATAAACTAAAGTATATTTCTTCTACCACGAGAATATGGTCAAGACGTTATTCTGAAAAGTTTACATTTGTCAGAACTAAATCATATCTTCGCAGCTTTTCCAAATCTATCTGAACCAATGATAGAAGAATTTCAGAAGAGCTATTTCGAGTTTCCAGGATAATGGCAACCAAAACTGCAGAAAATGGAGGTCTAGACATTCCGGTAATAAAATTCGTCATTCAGGCCCAAGAAATATCGTGGATGAGAGTATTATATCTAAGTAATCCTAAAAGGGGAAAACTACTCCAACTGTATATGCCACAAAACCTTAGCATGGTGGCATTCGGTTCTGCTTTCTTAAGAGAATATATTGACATTTTTTTCAAGAAAGATGTTCTTGTAGAATGGGTCGATTTTCAAACAAAACTAGATTACAAAGCGAGCCATATATTTTCCAATGAGATAATATGGTATAATGAGAATGTTGCCATAGATAACAAATCGTTTTATTTACCCGACTAGGATGGAAAAAGGTATTCGTTTTGTTAATGATCTTTTGGAAGCTGATGGAACATTTCCACCATTCGATACATTCATAAAATCGTTCTGCAGATCAAACTTTTTGAAGTATATATCTGTATGACAGGCAATAAAAGAGGCGAAAAAAAGGAATTATCTGTACAGAAACAAACAATAACACAGCTGATCCTACCCCATGTTTCATCTTTATTGAACGTCCTGAAAGGTTTACAGTTTATTATAGACCTTTATTAGACACAAAGTTTACGAAATCGACTGCTTATTTATAATGGGAAACAATGTTTGGAGAATCATTTACTGAAAGGGAATGGCGAAATTTTAATATCCATGTATCTAAGTACCGAGACGTAAAACTCAAATGGTTTCAATATAAAATATTAAATAGAATTCTGACAACCAATATATTCGACCAAAAGATTGATGCTACTGTTATTAACACACATACTCTCTGCAATAAAAAAAATACCGAGACAACCCTCAACTTATTGTGGGAATGAGAACACATAAAACCTATTTGCCGTTCTTCAATTTTGTGATTTCAATGATTTTGCAGAACAAACCTAAACTGTGCATATGTGCTGTTTGTGTACTGTGTATGTCCATTATCCTCATCCAAGATGGAGTACCTCAGAGCAGTTGTTCAAGATATTTCTGGGAGTATAAATTCTGTATATCCCAGGCCAAGCCTAATCATAAATACAACAGGACAGTCCCGAGAGAGAACTCTTTAATATAATAATAATACTTATTTATTTCAGACACAGATGGTCTATAGAATTAACAAATAATTAATAAGATGGCAGCCAAAAGACAAAGTACTAGCGCGTTAAATAGATTTGGCGAGACTAATGACAAACTAACCGCGAAGACTAAGACAAATCGGAAAGCCGCAAAGTTGACAACAGTCTGTTCCGTAGAGAATTAATCTGGCGTCAAATAACCTCATTAAAGCTGGGTACAGAGTTCGGACCAAATATGTAAGTAGCACTACAATTGTGCGTGGAATGAATGAACCAGCGAAATACGTTGTTGTATGTGACACGCAGTTTTTTCCAGTTACATGACGACTACGAAGACCGCAGTCTTCTTTGGCTGCAATAGATACTGGTACACTACGACGAGATAAGTTGCTTCTTCGCATCTTGAGAACAAATATAGAACTTTCGAGCAAACTGTTGGCACGAATGCTTAATTTTCTAGTTTGCACAGACAAATCATAGCCGTCAGTGAGATCGCTGGGGATAAAATGATCAAGATATTTGGCGTTTAACAGACAGTTTAACAGAGGGTGCTTTCAGGCCATTGAACCTTTTTGGACGAAAACACATGCATAGGCATTTCTTAGTGTTAAAGACAATATCATTGTCAGTCCCAAAAGTATCACATATATATCAATTGGACTCTGAAGACCCTTGGCAGAGGGGCTAATAAAGCACAAGTCGTCAGGAGAAGACTCCGGCTACATTACATCTTAAATTTGACCGGGATATTTCGATGTTGAGTTCATGTATGTAGACATTAAAGAACTGAGGAGAATTTCTCCTTGACGAACTGCATTTTCAACACTCCTTTCCAGAAGGCATACCCACATCCTGGTAATCACGAAAGGCACAAAAGGACGCCATTGCCCACGTGACGTCGGGTCGAGGTTAGGCACCGGGTCACGCTTTAACATTGGCTCTACTGCAAAATCCGGGAAATAATTATCATTGTGATTGTCAAAATACTAAATATCCAAACAATTTCGAAGATGTTATTGTCTCAGAGTTGAATATTAATGTTACATTAATGTATTCCTCGGATAATGCCAGAATCGTTATACGAAAGACATACGAAGAAGATCATGTGAGCATATGGCCACTCGTTGGGAAAATCCGTATTCATGTTTGAAACAAACCAGGAACGTGGGTATGTTAATGTGTCAAAACAGTAAATCTCTGATTTCCTGCAAGACAGAAGCGGTCACCAGTTTTCAGTGATGCCAGCAAGACATTATGATGTTCCAAAAATATTAAAAAAAGATCAATCGGTATCGCTGATCAGTATTATTAATCCATATGATATACGTTGTAAAGTCGTTATCTCGAGTAAGATGTATCTCAGTCACGTTTTGATTGTGGATGTTCATGTGAAAACTAAAGACATCACAGGTTCACACGGCCTCTAGCCCCGGGTTAAGCGAAATTAGACACAAGTTACGAAACGTACCGCCATAGATCTTGCACGCTACGCTCGTATTTTGCTATCAGTATGCGATATGTATCGTCAAATTTGAGAAAATTCGAGTGGAGGCGCTTGATGATATAGCCCTCTTTCAAAAGTTCATTAAAGAGATTGAAAGAAACAGCATACTCATGAAATGGTTCAAAGCAGATAAATCTCGAATTGAGATTGTTATATTTCAACTCCAGAAGTGAGAATTCTGTCCCGACACCTTTGATGAAAAATAGTAGTAATTTTTTACAGAACTGGACCTTATGGATCTTGGAAACTACGGTCGACATTAGAAGAAACAGCGCTATTAAACAGCGCTACAGCAGAAACATCACCAGAAGCGATAATTCTGCCCTGACACCATCAACAAACCGCAATAATACTGAAAAGCAGCACATATGTGCGAAGCACAGAACAAGCGAGATCATTAATATTAATTGTATTGATGATTAGGCTTGAACCTTGTTGAGAGTTTGGGATATACAGAAGATATACTTCCCAAAATATCCGAAACAACTGCTTTGAGGTGCATGAATACATATTGTGATGTCCTGTACTCAGGCTGTTGTAGGGTCAGAACATACATTGAGAGTCGGTATGTTTATGGGCATTTTCTTATATGATTTTAACCCCTACAAGTAGGATTCCAAGAGCATACTGTTGATGTGACAATTTTAATATTACAAATTGCAATAGTGATTATGAGATTACCTTCCACCAACAACGATAATCAAGACCTTTGATATTGCTTCAAAATTAACAAGAGATAAAAGAAATCATTGAAATATACTCATTAAGTCATAAAACATTTTTATCAAGTATTGCTGAAGTCAGATGTTTGACAATCTTAGATGAACGCTTAATAAACACTGAAAATGTATAATTTTGACACATACTTCCTGTCCACATATTTTGTTCTCTATGGTTGCGAGGAACCTTAAATAGGCTGTACTTTTCATGCAATGATACACAGTACTGACACAATGATGTGAATTTCATTACATGGAATAACTTAGTAAAGGCACTATAATTGTGTATTTAGAAAATACATAATTATAGTGTAATTGAAGGAAACTACAGATAGCCCTACAAGCACATCATATTTAGAACTATATCTCCACAAAAATGAAGCGGGAATTCTCTCTCCTCGACTTTATGACAAAAGAGATGATTACAATTTCGAAACTACCCCTTTCTGGACAATAATATTCCAGTGGGACCCGCATATGGCGTATACATATCTCGTCTAGTAGCATTTGCTAGATCCTGTGTTAAATGTGACGATTTTAATCAACGTCACAAAACATTGTTGCAGAAACTTATAAAACAGGGCTATTCCACCAAGCGCCTCCACTCAAAGTTTCTCAAAGTTGGCGATACATATCGCATGCTGATAGCAAAATACGAACGTAGCGTGCAAGATCTATCGCGTTACGTTTCGTAACTTGTGTCTAATTCCGCTTAACCCGGGGTTAGAGGCCGTATTGAACCTGTGTACTTCAAAATCTTCATGGTGCTCATATGAACAGTCGCAATCAAAGCGTGACTGAGATACATCATTCTCTAGATAACCACTTCACAACGATTATTATGGATTAAGAATACTGATCAGCGATACGGATTTTATATTTTTGGAACATCATGATGTCTTGTCGGCATCATTGAAAACTGTTGACCGCTTCTCTCTTGCAGGAAACTAGCCTATGTTTATGTATACTATGGTTGTCTTTTTGAATTTGGTGCTAATACTGTTATATGGATATGGAATATCCATATAACAGTCTTTGGAGTTTGGACGCTTGTATTTGTATTTAGAAAATATTTCACTGGCCATTTGGAGATGACCTCCGAGTGACGACATGATTAAAAATAGCTTAAAATAACTGTTATCAATCGATTCCCCGTTCAATGGAGAGAAAATTGCTGCCTCACTGCTGTGCATTGTTGTAAAATGAATAAAGTTATTAACACTGAAGCAAACCCACCCCCTTTCCTTTTTTCGTGGCGATAAGACTCGACATCGGTTCGTTTGAATGGATTCCTTACGTCAATATATTTCAAGACCACATCCGGTCGAACAAAAAAGCACATAAAATAAGCTTTCAAATGACATAGGATGTGTAAGAGTGTGCACTTCACTCCTAGAATAAGGCGTTTTTGCAAATCGCCGCTCGCCAAGTAGTGTTATGCTAGGGTATATACCTATAATATTGTGAAGATCTGATATTTTGATGTAATATAAATTTATCCATTGTTAATATTTCCAGTTCAGTTATAATGGTAATTGCTGATGAACGTCTGTCCCCGGATATTATTGTACGCGATATAGTATGTTGTTGTTGTATGAAACAGACTATAGCCACGATAGTTTCGTCAGAGATTTGACAGCGACCGACTTCGTTCGATTTAAAGATAACTACATTGCTACTGTTGTCGCTACTTACTGTAATTGGCTAAATGATTGTTCTAGATGTCTATCCAGTTGTTGTAGTGAGATGACTTTCATTGTTGTTCGGTAAATCCATGTTTATTCACATATTTTGGCAAGCAGTTTTGCCGATGGTCGCCATGTTTTGAGGAAAACGATAACGAGGTTTCACTCTCGCACCAAACTTTACGTAATTTTAGAGTAACTTTCGCAGAGTTTCCCCTTTTGTAAATGATTGAATTAACTTCCTTCAATGACGATCATTCATATTCACTGAAGATTGTAGACCATTAACTTTAGATAAATGATTTAGAGGCAAAGAGTTCTCATGAGGTTTCGAGAGTTTTGGCGCACTTTACGAATTACTAGAGGTCAGCCAGAGGTCACCAGCAAGCTATAAATAGACGAACACCGACGGGATTTCTTCACTTTGCTTTGGGCGAAAAGCCCACACCCCGACTGCGATTAGACGCAAGGCACGGATTAGACCGTGAGTAGACAAATAAAAACTCCTCCACTATGAAATAACACCGGGTGAACCAGTGGCACTCCTCCCATGGTCAAAACACTCGGGATTACAACTACCGGAGATGATCTAGCTCGGGGAAAACCAAACGAAAGAAGCTCGGGATAAGAGCTCGGGGTAAATGCATCAAATGAAGGTCGGAATATTAGCCCGGGATACAAATAAACCATGAGAGAATCTGTACGTTAATCTTTTAAAAGGGGCTAAGTCAGTACATCACCAATTCATACGGTCAGTCGCCCACCCAGAACCAAAGAAGCTCGGGATAAGGGATTGGGATAAAAATAAAGCTAGAGGTATTCTATACGTCAGCATTGACAAAGGACTAGTCAAGGTGCAGTCATTACGTCATCAGCCTACACAGTCAGTCGTCCTACCCCGACCCAAAGCAGCTCGGGACTACACAGGAGTTGTCTCCCTTGATGTGATTCAGAAGCTCTTCCATTCTCGTCTCGCGAGACTCCCTACTGCGAGAAAGAGTCTCACGCGTAAATGGGAGCCATCCCCCCAAAATTTGGGGGGTGAGTAGGCGGCGTATGATTATCTGGCTTGTCACTGACCTGCTGACTCCGCCGAGTTAGAAGCGAATTGCTAAACATAACGTGGGCTATGTAATTGGGAAATGACTCTTTCCGTTTCGGAGCATATCAATCGCGAACAAATTATTGTCGGTATGTATACTTGGCCGTGAAAGCGAGTTATCTAATACAGGAAGTAGTTCGCGGGTAGACAAGGCTAGCTTTGAGAATGATGTCATGCTGCCTCGCTTTGAGATTGGAGATTCAAAAATGTCACCAGTTTACATGAGAGTCGCTTTGGTCTCCCGCGGGTAGACACGGCTCTCTTTGAGAATGAAGCTCTTCCAGACCACAGTTGTCGCCCTTGATGTGATGAACCATCCCAAGCCAGATGACCTCGGGGTAGCTAGGAGATTACAGCTGTCCTAACACAGGAAATAATACAAAATAACAGGCATGCTCATGAGAGTTTTTTACCTCCTTTTTCTGTATATACACCGTGGTAAAGGATATTGAATTGGTGCATCAGAAGCCAGATTCTTAACAGGTATATATGTGCTCAAGGTTACAAAGATCTAGATCTAATGATAGATCTTGGGGTATTGATGTCATGAACAAGGTGAAACAACCTAAATAAAATATTGTTATTGATTGAGAATTCAAACAGCATTTTTCCTTCATTCTTTATTGAGTATTTGGTGAAATGCACGTTCCGGTTGAAAACCGGTGGTGTCAGAACTGATAAATTAAAGGTGATTGATAGACAAATAATTAATCGCCATCCTGACCGATCAACTGAGTATTTCTTTCGGGGACTGAAGTACCGGTTGACCGTAACAATATCTACCAGTGGATATCAGTGACAATTCTGGACAGGTCTGGTGTGTGCCCTATTCAGCGATGACGGCGAATCCCGTTCTCCCTCATAGCAAAATCAACTGATCCCCAAAAATATCTTCAGCAGAGTGGCATGTGGGGAACACAAACTATATGTGTGGTGTTGCCCTTTTTGCAGCCAGGGAACCCCTTTTCCGGCCGATTTGGTTTCGGAGGGTTTCAAACGTTGCGGACAGCTACGATTCCCTGATTCTCTCCTGTAATCAATGTTGATCTGTCCACTTAATCTATCATTGGCAGGAGGCCTCACACTACGGATCCCTCGTTGAAAAGATCGGCGCCAGTATGAGGGTCGGGATAGCTTGGTGACGATGAGTCGATAAAGAACTTGTACTTGAAAAAATACAGCAGTTGCGTACAAAAATCCGGATAGACAGACTGTACACATATGAAACGCTAGGACTTTCTTTACTGGAGCACGAATACGAATGGAAGAGTTTCACAGCTATAGGTAGACTTTAGTCGATCACATCATCGTGCGCATGCGAACACGGTGAGACGCTTGTTGTGGGAGTTTTGGGCGATAGTTGGGCCGCATGGGATCACAAGGGGTCGCGTTGTGTCAGCTTGAGCTGTCGTGGTGTAGACTACGCTTTTTTATTGGAAGTAACGTCACGGTGCCCATGCGCGATCGAGGGGTAGTAGAGAATTTTGACCTACGCCGAGGAGTGTTTGGGCGATAGATGGGCCCTCATTGCTCCCAAGGTTTCGTGTATGCACAGGTAATTCCACCAGGCAACCAGATCGAACATGACCACTTTCTCTACTACTGGCCGCGAGCACATGTGCACCTCCGAAACTACCCTTTTTCTACTACTTCGCTGGTGGGTATACGAGTATAATCCCCAGTCTGACTCTACCTGATAAGGTCTTCAGCAGGCTATCTCCCACGACATTTTTCGGTCACCCAAAGGCTACCCTGTGCATTTCCGAAACTGCTATCTTTCTCTACTATTGACGTGACCGGACAAAGTCACCAATCTAGTCTGACTCTACAGCACGAAAACAATCTTAATTGTGACTCGCCATACTACCCAATTTGGGACAAGAATAGTCTATCGGCCAAACATCACCCTGCGAACACGACTGGGCATGCGCAAGGTGACTTCAGTTTCAATACAACCACACCAGCTGTAGTCTACACCACGAGTTTTTGAAGACGATACACTGCACGGCCCATTTGGACCAGGGATGACTCCCCTATACCGTAAAACGCCCACTTCAGGTCTTCCTGCGGAGTGCGCATGCACACGATGATTTTTACCAGCGAAATTTCACCAACGGCCCCTAGATTCCTCCAGTCGTACTCTACAGCGTCAGACAAATCGACTCAGTACCCACATCCTTTACTTTATTCTCGTCTTACCCGCGGATTTTGTAAAAGGAACAAAACACCTATGAGGCACGCTAGGATCACTTTGACGACATACCATACGGGTTCCTCTCTGAAAAGGGTACATTTGGATTTCCTCGGATCGTTGCACCGTACCGAACGAGGACATGAATTTATATTGATGATCATTGATCAATTTACTAAGTGGGTTGAGTGTGTGCCAATTCCATCTCGGACAGCGGAAGTGACTGCACGAGCTACCGTCAATGTATTCGTCTGTATATTTCGATGCCCATTCCAATTAATTTATGGAACAAAACAGAACTTTTGAGAGTAAGTTATTCCGTGCCGTCTGTGACCTGTTCCCAATTCACAAGGCCAGAACTACGCTTTACAGGTCGTCTGCAAATGGACAAGTTGAGCTTTGAATTCGCACTCAATAGGATGATAATTTGGCGCAGGTGGCCAGCGCATTACGCTCTTCAATTAACCGACAAACAGGCTTCACCCCACGCAGGCTCATGCTGGGGCGTGAGCTGAATCAACCAGCCGATCGAATGTTACGTCCTCTGGGTAATAATCATTACAAGAATCATTACAAGAATCTTCATGGGTACGTCGCTGAGCTGAAGAAATGCCCTAGATTAGCCCATGATACAGCGCGGGCCACGCTAACAATTATACAGGCTCGAATGAAACGAGATGGCGATCTGAAGACTCTAGTAAGGTCCTACAATGTCGGAGATCCGATTTACATGCTGGACACGGCCAGAGTTAAGGGGAGAAATCGGAAACTGCGTCCCCCTTAGAGTGAACCAGGGACTGTGAACCACGATCGCATCAAGCTCTGCTCTGACAGCATCGAATAACATGGAAAGGGAACGGGAATCTGTGAGTGAATGTGCCCCGTCCACCCCTGTGAATCAGGCTGGTCAGAAGAGTGTACCTGAACTCGTATACTGTCTGCAGCCACACACTGGAGAGTTCATGATTCTGTCTGATAACTGTGCTGAGTAAATTCATGGTAGCTATATGGATGTAACGCCACAGGAAGCCATAGAAATAGATATGCGCATTTGCCCCACTTGTGAAACACCAACTCAGATGATTGCCTCCACTGTTGACCCTTCAAGGGGAACATCATACAAAGCCGTTTCTTTACATAGGTCTGAGCGGTTAGCGTCACTGATGTATCTTCTTTGTTTATTTACAGAAAGATGCAAATGAGTGATTCCGACAATGGAAGTCCGAAACAGGCGTGGCGGAGACCTCAGTTCAAAGAAAATGTGTCCCAATTGCCGCAGCCGTTCTAACAGGCGTAACCGCTCAGCTCAGAGAAGGACCCTAGAGCCGGAAAGGTTCTTCTGGCCCCGTACCTACACAGCGAGGACAGAAAGTGGGGCACGTACGAGAGACTGAACAACAGTCGCTGGGCTCGTGGGGAACCTGGGTACAGTAATACGTCTATGGTGACACACGGGTACCAAACCAGAGACCAAGGACGGAGTACCCATTCTATGAATCATAAGGTTCCAGGTCCACAGCAATCTTGCTCTGAAGGTAGGAAGAGAAAGTTAATTGTCTCCTCAGAGTTTCTCAGAGCTTCGGAAGCAAGAAGAGTCTCTCCGAGAGAGCGGAGAACAAAAGACTAGTAACAGGCTAGTGTCGTTTGTGCCGGTTAGAAGGAGACAAGCAGGTATAGGCAATTCGAAGGATAGAGTCACTAACCGTGCGAGCGGTCAGTCTCTATCCCATAACCACACTGATGCATCGGCCTCCCTGATGAAAAAAACAGATTTTTCCTCGGCAGCAAGAAAACAGGAGAGGATGTCCAAGGCCTTAAAACGTCCCTGGACCGAAACAACTGAAGGATCTGAGAACAAAAAGAGGCAGACATGTTATCTCCAAGCCAGGTCAGCCCTCTGCCTGTCACTGACCGGATGCAAATTCCGCACTAGAAAGCTAAAACGCCGTGCTTTCATGGGTCATTTGCCGCCAGTTTTCCAGGACCGGGAGACTGAGGAAAGACTTAAGGACTCGGAAACCCATTGCCAACGCTGGGCTGCTCTGAAGTGTGTCGTACCTGGATTCTGGGTCACAGAGGACTCTGTGGGTCTGATAGAGATTTTGAATGTCGGGGATGCGCTTTCACCAGAATGCAAGATTCTTGAATCGTCCCGGCGGGCGATGTTCGACTTCCTGTGGGATAGAAAAGAGCCAGTTCGAGAGATTTTCGAGTTGTGTACGATTAATTCGCCCGCTGTATTGATCCACTGGCGGATACTTCTGCTGCTGGTGCGCTACTCCACTCCGTTCCAATTATCTGCCAGCATATAGTGAGTTTCTGCTGATGGAAGTTTCGTCTCCCAGGCTTGCCCTCTGTGCAAATCATTGTGATTGTAATTTTGTGACTTGAAAACATGATGGAAATTGAAGCACCTTGGTGGCACCGTCGTTGGGAACGTTTCTATACTATCTGCGGTCGCATAGTTCATCATCGCTCTGAAATATTTGTATCCAATACCGCCCAAGCCTGTACTAGAGGCCGTGTGGTCGTGTAATTCAATCTGTCCACACGGACATCAACAACAAAAGCATTCTTGAATTTGCCCATGATCCTCTAGTCAGCGGGATATGCAAACAGGCTCAAAATGACCTCGATATGATAAGCTAAGAAGTAGCGGAGGGTCAGCGTTCTTTTTTGTGTCGCTCCGGAGATGGGGAGTTTGGTAGGGGGCCATAATGCCCCCCCCCCAAGGCCAGGTAGGGTTAAGAGTGGGTTTCTCTAATGTCCAACCAGAAAGGGGCCTTGAGAGGATAGGGGAGTGGGGTGATCGAACATTTCCCAAGACGCTGCATTCTCGATAGGTCGTCCCGGACCCAAGGTAAGATTAGAATTACCAAATGTCTTGCTCCCGGAGTTCTCCTACATCTGAGCTGACAATACACCTCGCCCTAAGCGAGTTTTCTCTCGAAAGCGTCGGTGTCCATATCTCGCATCAATTATCATCGATCATCCTCCACTTTTCCACGAACTCATTTCTACCGTCCTCCACCCTTCCACGAACTCATTTCTACCATCCTCCACTCTTCCACGAACTCATTTCTACCATCCTCCACTCTTCCATGAACTCATTTCTACCATCCTCCGCTCTTCCACGAACTCATTTCTACCATCCTCCACTCTTCCACGAACTCATTTCTACCATCCTCCACTCTTCCACGAACTCATTTCCACCATCCTCCACTCTTCCACGAACTCATTTTCACCATCCTCCACTTTTCCACAAACTCATTTCTACCATCCTCCACTCCACGAACTCATTTCTACCATCCTCCACTCTTCCACGAACTCATTTCTACCATCCTCCACTCTTCCATGAACTCATTTCTACCATCCTCCGCTCTTCCACGAACTCATTTCTACCATCCTCCACTCTTCCACGAACTCATTTCTACCATCCTCCACTCTTCCACGAACTCATTTCCACCATCCTCCACTCTTCCACGAACTCGTTTTCACCATCCTCCAATTTTCCACAAACTCATTTCTACCATCCTCCACTCATCTACGAACTCATTTCTACCATCCTCCACTCTTCCACGAACTCATTTCTATCATCATCCACTCTTCCACAAACTCATTTCTACCATCCTCCACTCTTCCACGAACTCATTTCTACCATCCTCCACTCTTCCACGAACTCAGTTCTACCATCCTTCACTCTTCCAAGAACTCATTTCTACCATCCTCTACTCTTCCACGAACTCATTTCTACCATCCTCCACTCTTCGACCATCCGCCATCGTCCCACTATCACTCTTTCCTCGTCACTCTTCTATCATGCTCCAATCCACCATCGTCGGTTCTGCCTTCATCTTCCATTCCTCCATGTAAGTGAGTGGGTGGTGAGTGAGTGGATCGCGACGAGATTCATATCTAACCCATCCCCTTCGAAATATATCTTTAAAGAAGTAGAAAAGAATTTCCACACATTGGAAAATTAAACACCTTTTAATCTGATGATCAATACATAATTTATATAAAGGCAGGTGAATAAGTGAAATCTCTGACACAGTGATTTTTTTTTTCGAGTGGAAAGAGAATTCGAACGCTTTGTCGTTTCCGATTTGAGCGAGTGTTGATCACAGAAGTGGCCCAAGAAATTAAGAATCTCAGTTCAGGGTGAATTATAAAAACTGAAAATGGAGATATTTGTCATGAACCCACTACATCAAATCAATATGCATTCTCCTGTTCAAATGGAATTCTTCCAGGATCAAAGTTTCAGAATGCGAGACCAGTATACAGTCATGCTGATGTGCGTGGCATACTCCAGATGTCGTGTTTCCGAGTTGATCTCCGTCGTGGTGAATCTGAGAAAAAAAAATCGTGAAAACAATAAAAAACACTACATTTCAAAATTCGGTATATACCACAAACTGTGTACTTTCTGCGGAATTATATTCAATTCGGTTTGGATAAGACAAGTAGCAGTAAAATGGAAGACAGACGTTTGCTGAAATTTAGCCTTTGTGACGTCACAGAGGTCAAGATCATTATAGTTCCGGCAAGCGTCATTGCATACACTTCCGGTCACGTGACTTCCAGTTGTAGTTCTTCTCGGTGATGTGGTCACTTCATGTGGTTATGCGGCCATTTAAGGTTCCGGTGATACGCTTCCGCCGAAAAACATAGTCCCCCGCAGCTAAATTGCTGAGACTTATCATGAGAACAGGAAGTGATCGCATCACCACCGGCAGTGACCGCATAGGCGTGGAAGAATGTATCCCAGGGTTACGTGACCAGAAGTGCATTCAATGACCTTTGCCGGAACTATAGTGCCCTTGATCTATGTGACGCCACAAAGGTCACAGGTCAACGGACGTCTACTGCCCTTTTGGAACCTAGCATTTTCGTGATCCTTGCGAAATGCCCTTTCGGATACCAGGTCTCTCAACGCACGTCATCAAACCTGGTCGCCGGTGATATCGCCAGCAGTATGTCCAGCATAATGGCAATTATTAGTTTTCTCCACATGTCCTATACCAAGAACCAGAGGTTCAGAGACAAGGGGATTTCACGGGTTGAGTCACCTGGACCCACGCTTCCGTCTTAATGTAGTGTGTAGAAGGTGTTATTGGGGCATATCCCGTGACTTCATCAATTCGGGGGCAAGTAAATCTTAACACATGACGTCATAGAATGTGTGCAGTTAATGCAATGGGAGTTGTACATACCCCCTTTAGTATGGGTTACTCTGTACTCCTTAGTATTATCAATGAGACTTAAATATGCTGATTGTCGCTTCGCCTGAGTCTCCGGTCATCTCCGGGAATGTGCGGCAATATTCGGGAATGTCCGGGAATCTACGGAGGTCAATTGACCTTTAACCGGAATGGTCAATCCTACCTTGATTATGCCCCCATGCACTTCAATGTAACATTACATGTCCTATGCAGTGAGAGAAGGTGAATATTAATGACACTGGTGGGCTTCGAACTAGCAGTGCAAGCATGAAAGGCTGTCCGTTGTCATCGCAACCACGGGTCCGTACATAAATTGAAAGGTTGAAAACACACTGCTATACCTTAGGTATTAGAGGTCGGCCCCGACACAAACTCAAGCAGTAGTATGTCCAGCATAATGGCGAGTTGGGAACTCACTCATGAACATTTATGTTCCTTTGTACAGTATGGAGTACGGCATCTTAGTTTTTCTGTCTCCCGCTGTATAGGGTGCACTCCACACTAGGCCACGGTTTCGCACAAATGGCCCTTCCCTAATTTCATAATAAGGAAGGTCGCCTGTTTTTGACAGCATGGTAATTCTTCTTCCCTTTCTGCTAACTGATATCTAAAGTATCACGTTACTGGACGTAACCATTTCTTCAAACGGGGATATAACAATTGCTTGCCGATCGCACCTACTCGCCACTACAGAGTTAATCGTTTCCGGAATTGAATATCTGGCAGGCCAAAATCCTCACTTTTTCGGAAAACGAAAATGATGATTCCTTTATGGCGATAAAATTTTATAAAAAATGAGTAGGTCGACCCCCTGTTTTGTTCGCCTTTTTAAAATGCCCGTTGGACGGAGAAACGCTCACATGTCTAACAAGAAAATCATTTCGTTTGTTTTCTCTGGATGGTGGGTCGAATTTGACACATTTTCGTACATTTTATGGAGTTTTTCAGAAAAGTTGAAGAAGGTTTAAGGAGGATTGTACGTCTTTCCTTTTCAATTTTAATAGCTCACTTGTCTTCTGGAATAATGGCATGAGTGTGCCCATTCGGAAAATATATACTTTTACAGGGGTTTTGTTGAATATTTTACATATATTTAAGGCCGAAGACCCGAACCCATGTCTATTTTTAACCGCACATCATTTAGGTGTGGAATGCACCCATAGTACGATGGCAGGAGTCTGGAGGCCATGGGTTGATTTTGCTAAAAAGTTTTGACGTGCATGCGCACTGGACAGGCATATTTGGGGGGACATTTTGTGGACTAGGTGGACTATCTGTCGTCCAAATGAGCCGTGTGAGGTGTCATATTGATGTCCGTCTGTACTGGTTTGTAATGGAAATGCTGTCAGTCAAAGACCGCGGCATCGGTAATACTAGCGGTTCTATACAGCGTATCCCAAACTAATGATGTATGTACAACTCCCAATTTATTCACTGCACACTTTGATGACGTCACGGAATAAAACGCGCTGAGACTTGCTTGCCCGAGGATTGATGACATCATGGTCAATCCTCAATTAAAACCCTTCCCATACTACATGGGTCTAGCCGACTCAAACGGTGAAATCCCCATGTTTCTACACCCTCTGGTTCTGGGTATAGGACATGCGGAGAAATGGGGGTTCTCCACTTGCCAGTATGCTGAACATACTGTTGGCGATATTGTCGGGGACCTTGACTGATGACATGCATAGAGAGACCTGGTATGCGAAAGGGCATTGGAATTTGTGTACTGTAGATAACCGGTTCACATGGATCACGAAAAAGCTAGGTTCCCATTTAGACGTCTGTTGACCTTTGTCTATTGTGACGTCACAGAGATCAGAGTTACTATAGTTCCGGCAAAGGTCACTGAATGCCCCTCCCGTCACGTGACTCCGTGGTGTATTCCTTCGCGCTGATGCGGTCACCTTCGGTTGTGATTCGGTCACCGCCGGTTCCAGTGATAAGCCTCCGTAATTTAGCTACTCGGGATTTTTTTTATCACCGGAACCGGAAATGTCCGCATCACCGCCGGAAGTGACCACATCGTCTCGGAGGAATACAACTTCTGTTGCGTTACAAAGGTCAAGGTCAATTTTACCACTACTAAGACACCTGTTCATGTCGTCAACTTATGGAGAGTCTTTACATTTCGTTTATCGGAAGTCACGCGATATATCCCACAAATCCTGCATGGATAGGCAAATGAGCATTCATATAAATTGAGATTGCATAATGAACCTAGAATATCCTCCGAAACGGTCATCAACGGCTAAAATGTCACCCATCTGATGAAAAACTCAAATTCACACTTGATTTTCAACCTGAGCACACTTTTGATTGAGGTTTTCTTCCTATCGAATTTGGCAATTATTTTTATTGTCAGAAATTGGTATGAAAGAACCATTTATCCCAAAAACGGTCATCAACAGCTAAAATGTCACCCATCTGATGAAAAACTCAAATTCATACTTGATTTTCAACCTAACTACACTTTTGATTGAGGTTCCTATCGAATTTGACAATTATTTTTATTGCCAGAAATTGGTATGAAAGAACCATTTTTTGTGGGTAATTTCAATCAGTAATAGATTCGGTAAAGCATAAGCAAAGAAATAGAATGTCCCCCATGTACATTGTTTTCTTCATTTCGCATTTTTGACTGAAGCCTTAAACTCCATTGAAATCCATGTTATTTCGTATATTCTCTTAAGGATGTCCGCTGGTGGTAAATCAAAGTCATTAACTTTTTGAATAATGTGTGTTGTTGCATTCATAATTGTGTAATATGAGGGAAAACAAAGAAAAAAATATAGGTTGGTGTGCATTTTTTAGATGTAGAAAACGTTAAGTGGACTGACCCATGCTCAATTTGATAACCCAGAAAGCATAGGGAATAGCCCTATATTCATGAAAAATTCATATAAATAGTATTTAACTTTTTCTTATATTCTAACTGTTTGCAGATAATCCCAATGTCTATCAAAATTTAGCAAATTGGATGGATGTTTGTGTGCAAAATTCTCGGCTAGAAGGCTTTTAAAGGAAATCCCCATCTCTTAACCTAGGGAAGGGAGATAACCCAGTAGAAAAACAGGCAAAATGGCTGCCAAAGTCAAAAACCACCAGCGGACATCCTTAATCATCCGAAAATGATTTATATAAAAATGAAACTACATGGCCAAACTATATTATTTTTTCGATATACTCCATATTATTTAGTGGGTTTAAATTTATCATTAACATTTTTATGTCGCGTCCAAAAGGTAACGAAACACCTTATACGGTACGTCAGTTTGGGGTCAATTTCCATTTTGACTCAAACATTTTGGATGTTTTTGACACAGATTTTTGGGGGTACGTCACGTCTTGATCCAGTCCTTCTGACAGTGTGTTGGAGAGTTTTTCATTATTTTTTTCCAACATCAATCTTCTTGGAGTCTCGAGTCCTTAAATCATATTTTTGTATAATCTTATTTCGAGGAAGAACAACTTCAGTCGGCCAGAGTAGCGTACCGATATAAGCTTACCTAGGCATTAACAGAGGGTTACAGAAAAGTCCGCTCTACAGCCATGATTCACCCACAATTTGTTGGAACTGTATCCATAAGTTTTTCCAATTATGCAAGCCGTTTTGGACTTCGTTCTGACGATACCAACGGCTGAGATTTGTCTTGGCTGGTAGCAGGCTCTGTACTTATAACGCCAGCTTGAACAGTCGACAGTTCGCCGATAACAGCCGGCTACAAGACAAATATAAATGTATAGTTAAGGATTAAGGATATGTGACGTTTGTATATGAAAACACTCTTCATGTGTGACAGTAATAAGGGTAATTAATCCAAAACCTGCCAAATCAGAGTTTTCCTTAATTAAGTTTACATTCTGAAATATCAGCCCCGAAAGAATTGCGAGGTTCTTTGCGCATCTGCAAACCTCTCGGCTTTGGGCGTCAGCCATTCATAATGTATTCAATTTGAACTGCACTACTTTGACGACGTCGGGAACACCAAACAGTCAAGTGACAAATATACATATTATCAAAAATGTTGCAATTAGAAATGGCTCCTAAGGTTTCTGCCCAATCAGAGAAACCGGCAGTCATTACTTATCTCTTGATGTATCGATGATATATACCAAGTATCATACGGAACACTTGAACAGTATCACAGGATATATAGATAATCAATGATGTTACATAAATTAAAAATGGCTTCCAATGATCCATCCAATCAGAGAAAATGGTTCTGTCATTTATTTTTAATCTCTTGATGTACTGATGATGTACGGTATACAAAGTCTTGCATCAAACACTTGAACAGTACCAGAGTTATAGATTTTGCATAAATTAAAGATGGCAATCAAGTTTTCCACCTAATCAGGGAAACTGGATGTAATTAATTGTTTCTTGATGTATCGATGATTTATAGTTTCATATGAATCACTAAAATGGTGTCAGATATAGATCATTAATGATCTTGCATAAATTAAAATGGTCACCAGTCAGAGAAACCAGTTCTGTCATTCATCGTAAGTCTCTTGGTGCATCGATGATGTATACCAAATTTTACATCGAGCACTCAAACAGTATCAGAGATAGAGATCATGAATGATTTTTGCATAAATTAAAGATGACCGCCCATCCTTCTCACCACTCGGATGAACTGATGTGGTTATTCATTGCAAGTCTCTTGATACATCTCTTGATGTTTCGTATAGAACACTTAAAAGGTATCGGAGATATGTATCATTAAAGATTTTGCATAAATTAAGATGGCCACCAAGATTTCTACCCAATCAGGGAAATCAGTTCTGTCATTCATCTTAAGTCTCTTGAGCATCGATGAACCAAATTTTACATCCAGCACTTGAACGGTGTCAGAGATAGAGATCAATAATGATTTTGTATAAATTAAAGATGGCCGCCCATCCCTCCCGCCAATCAGAGGAACTGGTGTGGTTATTCATTGCAAGTCTCTTGATACATTGATGCTGTGTACGAGGTTTCGTATAGATCACTTAAAATGGTATCAGAGATATACATCATTAAAGATTTCGCATAAATTAAAGACGGCCGCCAATGTTTCCACCCAATCAGGAAAACTGGTTCGGTCATTACTTTGAAGTTTCTTGATGTATCGATGATCTATACCAAGTTTCACACTGGACAGCGAAATGGTATCCGAGATACATAAGATTAATGGTTATGCAAGGGAGGGGTGTGCGGTCATCGGAGCTGAATAACGTGCCAAAGAAATCGCACAAACCTTCAAATTTAGTAAATACATGTACCTTGCTTTAAATAATAGTTTAACACGAATTCATTTAACAATGAACATTTGCGTGATCTGATCGCTACGACCTGCTTGTTCAAGAACTTCACAACAGACTGACTTCCCTCCCCTTCACATACAGTAAAGCCCTCACATGGTGCAAAGGAAGTCGGCAACTTGACACCCACAAACTCAGAGGCTAAAATATAACCTTTATACCTGAGCCAATGGACATAGGCTTTGGAAAACGAAACTTCTAATCACACAGATGTGAAAACTATTTTGACTGGTCAAATCCGATTAAACGGGTGGTGAAGGGGCGCAAAATCCTGGTAAGGCCAAGGAATCATCCTAAGAAAGTTCTTAACGGTGTACGGTAATCTCCGATTATAGGTTGCTAAGACTACATATCTCCGTTTCCATTTGATGGAACTCACCGGTGCAGTATTTGACGAGGAACAATCCCCGACATCCTTTGTTTACCCACATAGCATTTCCAGTCAGCAGAGCGCCATAGCTAGTGTTTAGCGTGCAGCTGGATTTAGAGTACTTTATTAACCGGTGAATGGAAGAAACTTTTCCCGGGAGGGAACATGTAGCGTATCGGTATCTCCAGCTTGAACACTTAACAACTTTGTACCGACAAGTTGCTGAAACTAAAGGAAAGAAAACAATTTTAAAATGCATTCAGTATTTCTTACAGAAGACTATACTATAGTCTGTCCATTTTAATTAGTCGTCTACTTTGGAGCAGGTAAAAAATGAGTAGTTAACTCTACATCAATTTTATACTTTGCATCCTGTGGAACAAACTCATCACTGAGCTCTACAAATTGGCCACGATTATTCCGTGATATTGATAATATATCACGCTTGAAACAACCTTGTAATTCTCTACATATAAAACTTCCGTTCTATTGTTTCATGTAGGGGAGATTATTGTACATGCACTGGGAAATTTTTCGCCTTTTTGCAAAAATCTCTGTTATTATTGTCCTGTAGAGTAGCTACCTATGCACTAGTTATACCTAATATTTTGCATGACATAATCATAAAAAAAATCTGAAATATCTTATATTTTTATCCAGAATTCGTTTTGAAAATGTAAAAAAACGTGTCTCAGTTTGCCCCGGATATGGGAGCACTGGGACACCCACTGGGTGCGGTGGGACAATAATCAAGATACATTTTAAATCAAGTGTATACTGATATATTTCATAAGAGTTTAGAAGATTCAACGCCGATGTTTAAGTTAGTTGCAGTTTTAGACCCTTGCTTCACATAGAATATCTCCCAGGGTCTGAATTTGAGGAAAATATATTTTGTGTGATCCTCATGCCAATGAAAGTATTTGACTTTGAAAGTGTTAATAAAACTCATCAAATCCGACAGGACAAGCCATTGCTATACTATCGAGGAAACAAAATAATGCACTTTACTAGCATTTTAGGATGAAAGCAAATTTCACTATTTGATTACTGTTCTCCTAGTGTGCCCCAGCAAAAGTGTCCCAGTCTACCCCAGGAGCATAATATAATCCGTTTTATGAAAAAAGAAAAATAATGAATATACATACATCTGAGATAATAAATCGATATAATTAAATTGTACCTTTGTCCATCCTCTCTCAGTACTAACAAAACAGCAATAACGTATACTGCTAAAAACTTGGTGTAACAAAATATCATCCTCAGTCCTGACAAATTTACCTGGGTTGCTCAAAAACAATTGTTTTGCCCCTAATTTTTACCAATTATAGTTTTCACTTAATCAATATAGAAGTTGTATGGGGGTGATGGGTTTCCGTCCATGACATTGGAGCTGGACGGCTTGTCTCACTGTGGCCCATGTCCCACTGTACCCCAATCTCCCCTACGGGGCTAAATTATATAGAGAATCGTCATGATGTATTCGTGTTCACTAGCACAAAGGCAAACAATGCCGTGTACGGTCGTATAGGTGTGTGCGGTTTCTCATGTGACCATTTCACTGGGCATGCATGGGATATAAGCGACCCCACGGTGAGCATGTACCAGAGTTTTTTAGGAGAGAATTTATTTCAGGCATGATGTATTATCGATATCACAGAGAAATGGTAGTCATTTTGTAGAATTCAGTTTGTTCTACACGCCGCAAAATCAGAGAAAAGTTTGCAAAGTTAACTACTGATTTTTGACAAGCTCCCAAAGTAGAAGACTAATTAAACGGACAGACTTTAGGAAGATACATTTTATTGTCATTTAGAAAGTGATCGTATAAAGGTATTTTCGTCATTTTTGGATTGCACTATCTTAGTATAGCACAGATTCTAGTGGTGAAAATTGGTCGAAGGAAGAAGAAAGAACTAGCTGAAGAGTGCTAGCTGGGATAGCCTGGTTCTACTCCGCCCTGTTTAGTAACGGACGATGCGTACGTTGGTTGATCAAGCGTTTAAACCAAGAAGCTTCTATGATAAAGATAACTGATGCATGTTGACGCTGATGTTTGTGAAGACTATTGTGGTACTGCTATCTACAACCAATCAGAGTTGCCGATGCATTTCCCGCTCGTCCACTCGCGAGATCTGAGGGATATTCTTCCTTCGACACTTCTCGAGGTTCTTCGGTACAGTCGGTAGAGCATCGACTCCAGCATCGACTCCATAAAGCTGACATGCTGTGATGACGTCACCGGACCTACATCATGTATAAATTTTAAATTTTCCACAGTAGAAACGATTTTTTTTTTCAGTTTAAAAAGGAGCATTTCTCCTATCAATGGGTTGTTGAAGTAATTTGACCAGAAGTAGACATCGTGATCCTGATTTAATGGTCTACAATTGGTGGATCCGCGGGAGTGAGTCGGCTTTTCTGGCGTATCGCATCTGGCGATTATAGGGAATTCCTGCTAGGACTTAAGAGTGTAAATAGGTCCCCTTGCACTCGGAAGTTCCAAATGTCCGCTCGCCGTGATACATGTATGTTCAAGGAGGAAGACCATGTGTCTCGCGTAAATTCACGCCATCTCATTTCAATTCTGACATCGCGATATAAAGCGACATAACCGAACACCGGAAAATATCAGGAAAAACTACTTTCGTTTTATTTTTTAGCCTATTCGCATAATCCTGTGAACAAAGCAAGCAGAATGGGAGAATTCAAAATCAGCGTTGTCGGGTTTCCCGTTCTCTTCAATGCGCATGGTGAAGGATCGTTTCACGAGTAAAAGTCAAATGGCCAAACAATATTCCCCGAGAATATGGCGCCATTTTGGCATAAAATGATGCTAGATAACCACATATACTACACTCGCAGCCGTCCTTTTTCAGCGACAGCCCAAATCACCCCAGAGGGGTAGGCCTATCATTCTCAAAGTTGGAAAATTCCGTCCATTCTCAGATATTACAGCTTTGAATACATGAAGATTTCCTGAATTTCACCACTGAATTCAGGCAATATATGTATCGAATGCCAGGTGGAAATCGCTAAATATGGGCTCTGTGACTCTTTGGTCTGAACATGCAGGGCACAGGACGCCTTGAACAGTTTTGAGAGAATATAAGTTTGCCCACTTTACCTGTATATTGCGGCAGTATGACACACATGACAACCAGGACAGAAAATAAGAGGAGATTTGCCATTTTCACAGGTCTGCCTGAACTAGAAATGAAAAACAAGTATATTGGAATATTAATGTGATCACAAACCATGTATCTGTCCGCTGAGTAAGATATGGAAGACAATAACGGTCACTCGCGCTCTCGTCCCTATAACAATACAATAAAGGTCCATAACGCGAGAATGCGAGTGTTCGCTATCATCTTCCATGTAAAGAAACAAACGCTCTAAAAAACTTGAGTGAAAAGTTCATACGTCAATTAGAAATTAGTCACGCTCAAGTTGAGTTCATCAATCACTCGAGGTTGAGTTGATCAATCACTCGCGGTTGTGTTGATCAAATCACTCGAGGTTGAGTTGATCAATCAATCGAGGTTGAGTTGATCAATCACTCGCGGTTGAGTTGATAAATCACTCGAGGTTGAGTTGATAAATCACTCGAGGGTAAGCTGATAAATCACTCGAGGTTGAGTTGATAAATCACTTGAGGTTGAATTGATCAATCACTCGAGGGTGAGTTGATCAATCACTCGAGGTTGCGTTGATAAATTCGCCAAATCTGAACTTACCTCTGCATATGATCTTTATCTAGCTCTCGATTCTGTGATATGCAGATATCGATGAACGACCTTTAATATAACAGCCAAAATCTTAAGTCGCATGTACAGAACCAATAGAATTTGAGAAAATATACCCGGGAATGAATTCACAATTGATTTTGATGGCAAACGATCAGGTGCATGCATGGACGTCAAATAAATGCATGGCTTATTTTAGACCACGAATACAATATTTGAATGGAAGCGGTTCGTGTTTTGTTCACATCTTTTTATATATTTGTAGCGAATATAATATCATCCGCTTGGGGACACTTAAATCGAACATGACGTCAACATATGAAGTTTTACGACGCGTCACTGATTTACACTTCCGACAAGCACATTTTGCAAATTCATCGAAATTTCCAGAAACACCAAAAAAATTATTACGCATATAATTTCGCGTCAGAATGATACTAACACTATGCAACACAAAATACAACTATTTCCATACCTGACTCGAAAAACTTAAATTTTTGCAGGAAAATAGAGTAATACTGCATTGAATTTCTCGAAGTGAGTGCTGAAAAAAAGTGTAGCAACTGTTTCCCTCACGAATAAAGTTGAAACATCACTTGCTTGAGGGTCTACTATATGATGAACTATACTCAACACTCCAGGCGCGGCGGGAGCCACTGAACATAGGAAGAGCCAAATCGGGGGTGGGATCCGGTGAACCCTTCCCCCAATGCGGGGGCTCAGAAACCCTACTCCAGGAAAAGAAGAGGATAGTAGGATAAGGTGACTTTTTGGCCTATACGAGGTTCGGTTGAAATCGAAAAACAAAAATGGGATGAAAATAATTGTGTTTAATTCAATTAGACACAAAGGATCACTTAGACCAAAACGCCATTTAACCTTGTGATGTGCGGCATTATAATCTCCACTGCAGGGAAAACGTCTAAACGTGTGTTTAAATGACTCGATTTAGACCTTTTTTTCACGAAATAGCACGTTTCATAACTATGATCGTAACATATCATATCGAAATTAAAGGTAAACACAAAATGTAGTTCTATATTATTCACATCATTTTTAATTATATTTATCCCATGGACATGACGGAAAATGTAAATTATTATCTCCCCCGCCTTTCACTGGCAAAAAGTCAGGTGATTCCCCCAAAACTTTCTCGACAATAACCATATAAATCGGTTCAGGCCCACTCAAATTCTCGAGGACAGTCCATTCATTCAATTTATTGTGGTATTTAAAAACTTCCTGTTTTCCTTGAATTCTCCAAAACTGTGACCGTGAACATCTATACAGTTGTTATTTCTATAGGTTTCCGTTCATAGTATAACTATAGTGAATGGTGTTCATTATTTCGACTGCCATACCAGAATATTCTCTTCCCATATTACTTACTATTCACTTGAGAACTTTCACATAACGGGTTTGTCCACACTTTTTGTACGGGTTTCAACATATACCGCACATACAGGATCTTACACAAATGGCTATTTGATTTGAAAGACATGACACGAGTGCATTCAGGTTTATAGCTTGTGAGCTTTAGCGAGAGACAGGAACGAAAAAGAACTCACTCAACGAGTGTCATAAATGTCATTGAAAATTTTCATCGTTAAATCGATTCCAAAAGGAGACGGTACGATAAATCGACATTTTGTCCAATACGTGGTGCGGTTGAAATCGACAAAAATAAAATGTTCTAAAAATAATTGCGTTTTCATTTAACGACAAGAGAAAATACATATACATAATATGTGAATTTTCTAGCTCGATTGCGTTATAATTCTAGATATGATATGAAATTGAAATCCGCAGCATGTGCCATCTCGCGAAAAAGGGCCATTTAAACACATTTGGACAAGAAGGGCCCCTTCGACCGAAACGCCATTTAACCTGATGATATGCGGTGGCATTTTGAAATCCGCAGCATGTGCTATTTCGTGAAAAAAGGGTCTAAACTGAGTCATTTAAACACACATTTAGACACGAAGAATCCCTTGGACCAAACAGAAAATATAAGGGATTCTTCGTGTCTAAATGTGGTTCATACTTCATGTAAGGATCACAAGACAATGCGTACAATAGCCAAGTCTGGGGACAACAATATGTCTAGACTGGAGCCTTTTCAGCTGCACAAAGGCTCTGACAATAGTCTCCTACATGAAGTATCTGCCCTAAATGTCTGTTTAAATTACTCAGTTTAGACCCCCTTTTCACGAAATAGCACATGCTGCGCATTTCAAAATGCCACGGCATTGTTTTTGTCCAAGGGATTCTTCGTGTCTCAATGTGTGTTTAAATGAATCAGTTTAGACCCATTTTTCAAGAAATAGCACATGCTGCGGATTTCAATTTCATGTCATAACTATAATCATATCGTATATTGTGTATATATTTTCTCTTTCCGTTGAGTTAAAACACAACTATTTTTATGACATATTATTTTTCGATTTCAACCGCACCACGTATTAGCCAAGATGCTGCCTTATCGTATCATCTCCTTTCTCGCCTTGGTGACGTCCCCAGTAGTAGAGAGAGTGCAAACAAAGGGCAATGGCGCATGGGCATATTGGACTGATACCCGGGCCAGTCATGGTCAAAATATGGCGCGCATAGTGTCGCCTTGACGATCTCGTCGTGTGAATTACGACTGGAGAGGCTTTGATCGGAAGTGAGCTCACGGTGCGCATAAAGTCGTTATCTAGAAAATGATGTGTCTTAGTCACGCTTTGATTGCGTCTGTTCATACGAAAACCACGAGGATCTCAAATATCGGTGCGTATGGCACCTAGCCTCGGGTTAAGCGGAATTAGACAAGTTTCGGAACGTAACGCCTTGCCCGTCTTCAGCGCTGGTAATGCCAAGACCTATACGTTTACCCTCCCCGAAGGTCAGTACCACACGCCCGCGGCGTTCATGACGGCCTTGCACGATCTGATGGCGAATCGAACGAGAGCGCGGAAACAGGGCAACAGAATGAAACACCTCCCATTCATCAGTAAGGTGGACATGATCTACAGCGAACATAATCGAAAGCTCCAGTTAAGATTGGGGAGGGGGGGCAGCTGTTGGGATTGTCGTTCCAGACGTCCGTCGGATGAGTCTTCGAACGACCAAAAATCGCGATGGAGCTGGAGAACGTGCTCGGAACATCGTTAAATCCTCCCCTCTCCAATAGTGACGCGTGGAGTGAAAGTGTTTGGAAAACAAGCCTTCTGCAGTCGTGGGCAAGCCTTGGGCGATGCGTTCAGTTGTGTCCTTCTCTGAGAGGCAGTCAATCGTCGAGTCAAAGACGCGCGAGGTTTCTTGGTCTCATAAGCACAAAGACTCAAAGAGAATATAAGACATGCTCCCCCGAGACCTCGCGCCAGTCGACGACCTGCGGCATCTCCGGGTAAAGATGATCTTCATCCATCCAGAGTCATGCCCTTGCACTAAGAACGAATTTGATTTGTGAATCGCACCGATAACGCGGACGAGGGGCAATGGATGGAACATCTCCCTCTCTCCAGCATCGCGGCTTCGAATTATGTAGGAATCGTCATCCCAAATTCTGATACGGCGTTACGTGGATTTAGTTCACACCTACTTATACACGTGAAAGCCAATGTAATCAATGGCGATAGCACCAATGTCGAAATGGATGCTCCGATGGGTCCAGTGATTCTCCGACTCCACTCACTCTTTCAGAAATCTCTCGAGCGCCTCGAGCAAACACGTACCCCTATCTCGCTGACATGGAAACGTTGTTGTCATACGGCTGAGAATAAAAAAAAACTAACTTGACATCCTATCGCTACCAAGACACCCCAGGACACATGGAGACGGCTGACAATCCGGATGGAACAAACGGCGGGGGTTCGCAGCGAACACTCGGTCGTTGGATCTCATGGGACATCCACATGCTGATATGTTCATGCAAGACAGATACGCCTCAAATGGCGTGCCCAATAAACTCCGACTGACAGTAGAAATGTGCAAGAGATCAGGGATCAGTGGCGTCATCTGGTAAGGCGAGTAAACTAGCGCGTAAGATTGCGGATTAGGCGGGTAAACCAGCGGGTAAGATGCCGGGTATAAGACGGGTAAACCCACGGGTTAAGTTGATGTTCACCACCGTCAGGACCGACCAAAATCAACTACGAAACCTATACCCAGGTATATTTTGTAAAAAAATGATCACGTGATATCTCGAATATAACCCGTATCTATTGTTGCGGGGAAATTTACTGTCCCTTGTAGATTCAATAAAGGGAAACCTTGTAAAATTCATGCTTATCATGCGACTGTCCAACAATCCTTCCCAATCACCATACCTGGGTGGGATGTACGAAACAACCATATATTTACATGGACGTTGTTGAAAAAGATAAGTATAACGCGAGACAACTCAAATATTTTATTTTGGGAAACTAAAAGACGCATGGACGATACAGCTCTATGGTATTCAATCAATCTTATGCAAATATTTTAAGACAAAGACGAAATTAAATATATTAATGACGTAGCAATGGGTCCATACTTCATGTAAGGGAGCACGAGAGATATAGACTTGCCACTATTAAGGCATGCCTTCTGTTTTAAAGGCCGCGTAGTGGTAATCATCCTAGCTGTCTGTATGCTGTATCTTTTCAGAGAAATGGCGTTGCGACATTTAACAGTTCACTGTCCATCTAGCGGTAGATACGGCACTTTGAGATAGTATTATTATTTAACGGCAGATTGAGACGGCGGTTTGATGGTATTCTCCTTTTCCTCGGCGGTGGAATGGAGACGGTGGTTTGAATAGTCTCCCTTGCTTAGAAGCACTTTCTCATCAGTGGTGAAATGAAGACGGTAGTTTAAATGTTATACTTTTGCTCAGCGGTAGATACGGCACTTTGGATTGTATTATTATTTAGCGGCAGATTGAGACGGCGGTTTGATAGCCTTCTCCTTTTCTTCAGCGGTGGAATGGAGACGGTGGTTTGGATAGTCTCCCTTGGTTAGAAACACTTTCTCATCAATGGTGAAGTGAAGACGGTTAAGTTTGAATATTATACTTTTGGCGGTTTGATGCTTTTCTCCTTTTCCTCGGCGGTGGAATGGAGACGGTGGATTGAATCGTCTCCCTTGCTTTGAAGCAGTTTTCCCTCAGCGGTGGAATGAAGACGGTAGTTTGAATGTTGTACTTTTGCTCAGCGGTAGATACGGCACTTTGGATAGTATTATTAGTTAGCGGCAGATTGAGACGGTGGTTTGATAGCCTTCTCCTTTTCCTCAGCGGTGGAATGGAGACGGTGGATTGAATCGTCTCCCTTGCTTTGAAGCAGTTTTTCCTCAGCGGTGGAATGAAGACGGTAGTTTGAATGTTATACTTTTGCTCAGCGGTAGATACGGCACTTTGGATTGTTACCTGTGGCACGCAGGTCTACGAGAGGCTCGCGTTGTTGTTCTTCTTCTTCTTGTGACTTTTTGAAATACACATGCGTTAAGATAGTGTGATCTCTGTCACACTTTTCTTCTCAACCTCCGATCTCACATGACAACTGTCCTCAGGCACGTTTGAATTCATTTGCAGCTATGTTCGGTGGCATGAATTATTACTTCGTTGATTTGTGTTCAGACTTCTATTCTCCTACGTCAGTCGGTTAAAAGCTGTCGATCGACACATCATCATTGGCTTCAGATATTACCATTTTCACTGAACAGTATTTACATGTATATACACTTTGAGATCCTTGAATTGCTTAATATATACCAAGGAAGATGAGCCGCAACCTTGTCAGTGGTTCAGCTAATTTGCATATACAGTCATTGGCGACTGTCTTTGTAAGTAGAAAAATAAGTTCACTACTTCTAGTAATCATTTTATCTACCCAATTTAGATAATTCACAAATTGGTGACGAAGTAGACAAGTAACGCATTGTCATTATGATTAACATCGGATAATATTGGTATCAAGTTATAGATCATGCATCGTAAAAACGCAACAATTACGTTTCAGAGTTAAGGGAACAAGTCGCCAACTTTCGCCGAATAAAGATGTTTAACTTATAGAAATGACAATTTGGTATGATGTTTAACTTTACCCCCAAGCAATTCGCATATACGAAAATATGTTTTGAAAGGAAGAATAATTTAACCCTCTGTGGGAATCGAAACCATGACCCTCCAATCCCTGTAGTTGCACTTACTGTCTTAGCTTTATCGACTCATTAATAATACTCAAAACTGACTTCATGCGCAACTGGTTATAAATACAGAAATGACTATTTAGTATTTAATGACTTAGACAACCCTGTGAGCGAACAATACATCATAGTTGTGCAGTTATATTGTGCACTTTCGGTTACACGCATGAAATTTGGCGCATAGCTATTTTGACTGATCCTCTTTCGGAACACTCTATCCTCATTCTCGCAAGCCATGGCCTTGTTCCGCTGGTATTGATGTTCCCGTCCACTTCGGCACTCAGACGCCTTTTAGATTAGCAAAAATCACTCCCGTAAATTCAATAGTTATGTGTAGCAGCAGACAATGGGCAGAAACATATTGCATTTGACAGCATTCTCTCAACAGAGCCCATTTCTGCTAGAATTTATTGGTTCTACACATAACAATTTACGTTACTTTGTCAATCAGTTTTACGAATGGAATCACGTCATATATTAGTAGATGTTAACAAGTGATCTATTTGACCTCGTTGTCAAATCTCGAATATCAAGACTGTCACAGGCCTCAATTTGAATAGTAAAATGTGTCATTGTGCCTTTTGTACAGTTCGATAAATGCTTCAACCCCATTCCGTAGTTTCACAGATCAAATTGATAGACCGGATACTAAATTCATTGAAAATTAACTTTGAAGGAAATATAAATTTTCCATTTCGCTCGGCAAAGTAAGCGAGAAGGGAGACTGAAGAGCGTATATTTTCGCGCTATGACTAAATCTTTGAAATATATTTGAAGTTCCAATTATTTGAAAGCCTTTTTCATTTGTTTAAATCAACGGCTCATCCGAATGTTTTGAAACTTGGCATACACGATACTTGTACCAAGACATTGCCAAAGTGATCATTGTGGGTTCGTCTGTCAATTCAGTATAGACGACACGGACCAGTCAAAATCGTTGGACTTTGAACGGGGAAAGTGAATATATATAGCATCAGACCTATTACGCAATTCCTACAATTGTGGGTTAGTAGTTGGAAAATACTTCCCTTCGCATGAAAACACTGGCAGACGGCGCTTTTTTCTACAATTATCACTACCTCCGCTGATATGCCTTTCACTGTATTATTGCCACTGCCGCAGGTTTTGACTACAATGTAGTCATTTCTCACTTGTATTATTATTTAGCGGCATGTACGAGAATTCCAGTGTCAAAGCGGTGTTAGAGACAAATGGACGTGAAGTCGAGTGTCAAAGCGGTGTTCGTCTTAGGGATGAATGTATGGGAAGTTGAGTGTCAAAGCGGTCTTAGGAAGGAATGTATGTGAAGTCGAGTGTCAAGGCGATGTCAGCAAGTAAAGTACGTCAATGTGAAGACGAGTGTCAAAGCGGTGTTGGGGAGGACTGTACGTGAAGTCGAGTGCCAAAGCGGGTTTAGGACTTAGGGTTAGGTAACTTTCATATCTATCAAGTTCAGGTTCGTTTCAGCTATAAAAAAAATATTTCTTCACCAAAGTTTGTAGTTTGTAAATTGGGGTTAGGGAGGAATGTACGTAAAGTTGTGTGTCAAAGCGGTGTTAGGGAGGAATGTACATGAATTCGGGTGTCAAAGCGGTGTTAGGGACAAATGTACGTGAAGTTGAGTGTCAAAGCGGTGTTAGGGAGGAATGTATGTGAAGTCGAGTGTCAAAGCAGGGTTGGGGAGGAATGTACGTGAAGTCGAGTGTCAAAGCAGGGTTAGGGAGGGTTGCATGTGAAGACGAGTGTCAAAGCGATGTTAGGGAGGACTGTACCTGAAGTCGAGTGCCAAAGCGGGTTTAGGGCTTAGGGTTAGGTAACTTTCATATGTATCAAGTTCAGGTTCGTTTCAGCTATACAAAAAATATTTCTCCACCAAACTCTGTAGTTTGTAAATTGGGGTTAGGGAGGAATGTACGTAAAGTTGAGTGTCAAAGCGGTGTTATGGAGGAATGTATGTGAAGTCGAGTATCAAAGCAGGGTTAGGGAGGAATGTACGTGAAGTCGAGTGTCAAAGCAGGGTTAGGGAGGGTTGCATGTGAAGAGAGTGTCAAAGCGATGCTAGGGAGGACTGTACCTGAAATCGAGTGTCAAAACAGGTTCACGACTTTCGGTGTACGTGTAGCCGAGTGTCAAAGCGGTGGTAGGGAGGACTGTATCTGAAGTCGAGTGCCAAAGCGGGTTTAGGGCTTAGGGTTAGGTAACTTTCATAACTATCAAGTTCAGGTTCGTTTCAGCTATAAAAAAAAATATTTCTCCACGAAAGTCTGTAGTTTGTCAAATCGGGGTTAGGGAGGAATGTATGTGAAGTCGAGTGTCAAAGCAGGGTTAGGGAGGGTTGTATGTGAAGACGAGTGTCAAAGCGGTGTTAGGGAGGAATGTACGTGTAGCCGAGTGTCAAAGCGGTCTTAGGGAGGACTGTACCTGAAGTCGAGTGTCAAACCGGGTTTAGGACTTAGGGTTAGGTAACTTTCATAACTACCAAGTTCAGGTTCGTTTCAGCTATAAAAAAATATTTCTCCACCAAAGTCTGTAGTTTGTCAAATCGGGGTTAGGGAGGAATGTACGTGAAGTTGAGTGTCAAAGCGGTGTTAGGGAGGAATGTACATGAATTCGGGTGTCAAAGCGGTGTTAGGGACAAATGTACGTGAGCTTGAGTGTCAAAGCGGTGTTAGGGAGGAATGTATGTGAAGTCGAGTGTCAAAGCAGGGTTAGTGAGGGTTGTATGTCAAGATGAGTGTCAAAGCGGTGTTAGAGAGGAATGTACGTGTAGCCGAGTGTCAAACCGCTGTTAGGGAAGACTGTACCTGAAGTAGAGTGTCAAAGCGGGTTTAGGACTTAGGGTTAGGTAACTTTCATAACTATCAAGTTCAGCTTCGTTTCAGCTGTAAAAAAATCATTTCTCCACGAAAGTCTGTAGTTTGTCAAATCTGGGTTAGGGAGGAATGTACGAGAATTCCAGTGTCAAAGCGGTGTTAGAGGCAAATGTACGTGAAGTCGAGTGTCAAAGCGGTGTTCGTCTTAGGGATGAATGTATGGGAAGTTGAGTGTCAAAGCGGTGTTAGGAAGGAATGTATGAGAAGTCGAGTGTCAAGGCAATGTCAGCAAGTAAAGTACGTCAATGTAAAGACGAGTGTCAAAGCGGTTTTAGGGAGGACTGTACTTGAAGTCGAGTGCCACAGCGGGTTTAGGACTTAGGGTTAGGTAACTTTCATATCTATCAAGTTCAGGTTCGTTTCAGCTATAAAAAAAAGTATTTCTTCACCAAAGTCTGTAGTTTGTAAATTGGGGTTAGGGAGGAATGTACGTAAAGTTGAGTGTCAAAGCGGTGTTAGGGAGGAATGTACATGAATTCGGGTGTCAAAGCGGTGTTAGGGACAAATGTACGTGAAGTTGAGTGTCAAAGTGGTGTTAGGGAGGGTTGCATGTGAAGACGAGTGTCAAAGCGATGTTAGGGAGGATTGTACCTGAAGTCGAGTGTATATGAAGTTGACTGTAAAAGTCGTGTCAGGGATGAATGTATGGGAAGTTCAGTGTCAAAGCGGTGTTAGGAAAGAATGTATGTGAAGTCGAGTGTCAAGGCGATGTGAGGAAGTAATGTACGTCAATGTGAAGACGAGTGTCAAAGCGGTGTTAGGGAAGAATGTACGTGAAGTCTTGTCAAAGCAGGGTTAGAGAGGGTTGTATGTGAAGACGAGTGTCAAAGCGGTGTTAGGGAGGAATGTACGTGTAGCCGAGTGTCAAAGCGGTGTTAGGGAGGACTGTACCTGAAGTAGAGTGTCAAACCGGGTTTAGGACTTAGGGTTAGATAACTTTCATAACTATCAACTTCAGGTTCGTTTCAGCTATAAAAATTTATTTCTCCAAAGTCTGTACTTTGTCAAATCGGGGTTAGGGATGAATGTACGTCAATGTGAAGACGAATGTCAAAGCGGTGTGAGGGAGGAATGTACGTGAAGTCGAGTGTCAAAGCAGGGTTAGGGAGGGTTGTATGTGAAGACGAGTGTCAAAGCGGTGTTAGGGAGGAATGTACGTGTAGCCGAGTGTCAAACCGGGTTGAGGACTTAGGGTTAGGTCACTTTCATAACTATCTAGTTCAGGTTCGTTTCGGCTATAAAAAAAATATTTCTCCACCAAAGTCTGTAGTTTGTCAAATCGGGGCTAGGGACAAATGTACGTGAAGTTGAGTGTCAAAGCGGTGTTAGGGAGGAATGTATGTGAAGTCGAGTGTCAAAGCAGGGTTAGGGAGGGTTGTATGTGAAAACGAGTGTCAAAGCGGTGTTAGGGAGGACTGTACCTGAAGTCGAGTGTCAAACCGGGTTTAGGACTTAGGGTTAGGTCACTTTCATAACTATCTAGTTCAGGTTCGTTTCGGCTATAAAAAAAATATTTCTCCACCAAAGTCACTTTCATAACTATCTAGTTCAGGTTCGTTTCGGCTATAAAAAAAATATTTCTCCACCAAAGTCTGTAGTTTGTCAAATCGGGGCTAGGGACAAATGTACGTGAAGTTGAGTGTCAAAGCGGTGTTAGGGAGGAATGTATGTGAAGTCGACTGTCAAAGCAGGGTTAGGGAGGGTTGTATGTCAAGATGAGTGTCAAAGCGGTGTTAGGGAGGAATGTACGTGTAGCCGAGTGTCAAACCGCTGTTAGGGAAGACTGTACCTGAAGTAGAGCGTCAAACAGGGTTTAGGACTTAGGGTTAGGTAACTTTCAGCTTCGTTTCAGCTGTAAAAAAATTATTTCTCCACCAAAGTCTGTAGTTTGTCAAATCTGGGTTAGGGATGAATGTACGAGAATTCCAGTGTCAAAGCGGTGTTAGAGACAAATGAACGTGAAGTCGAGTGTCAAAGCGGTGTTCGTCTTAGGGATGAATGTATGGGAAGTTGAGTGTCAAAGCGGTGTTAGGAAGGAATGTATGTGAAGTCGAGTGTCAAGGCAATGTCAGCAAGTAAAGTACGTCAATGTAAAGACGAGTGTCAAAGCGGTGTTAGGGAGGACTGTACGTGAAGTCGAGTGCCACAGCGGGTTTAGGACTTAGGGTTAGGTAACTTTCATATCTATCAAGTTCAGGTTCGTTTCAGCTATAAGAAAAAATATTTCTTCACCAAAGTCTGTAGTTTGTCAATTGGGGTTAGGGAGGAATGTACGTAAAGTTGAGTGTCAAAGCGGTGTTAGGGAGGAATGTACATGAATTCGGGTGTCAAAGCGGTGTTAGGGACAAATGTACTTGAAGTTGAGTGTCAAAGTGGTGTTAGGGAGGAATGTATGTGAAGTCGAGTGTCAAAGCAGGGTTAGGGAGGGTTGTATGTCAAGATGAGTGTCAAAGCGGTGTTAGGGAGGAATGTACATGTAGCCGAGTGTCAAACCGCTGTTAGGGAAGACTGTACCTGAAGTAGTGTCAATGCGGGTTTAGGACTCGGGGTTAGGTAACTTCCATAACTATCAAGTTCAGCTTCGTTTCAGCTGTAAAAAAATTATTTCTCCACGAAAGTCTGTAGTTTGTCAAATCTGGGTTAGGGAGGAATGTACGAGAATTACAGTGTCAAAGCGGTGTTAGAGGCAAATGTACGTGAAGTCGAGTGTCAAAGCGGTGTTCGTCTTAGGGATAAATGTATGGGAAGTTGAGTGTCAAAGCGGTGTTAGGAAGGAATGTATGTGAAGTCGAGAGTCAAGGCGATGTCAGCAAGTAAAGTACGTCAATGTGAAGACGAGTGTCAAAGCGGTGTTAGGGAGGACTGTACGTGAAGTCGCGTGCCAACGCGGGTTTAGGACTTAGGGTTAGGAAACTTTCATATCTATCAAGTTCACGTTCGTTTCAGCTATAAAAAAATATTTCTCCACCAAAGTCTGTAGTTTGTTAATTGGGGTTAGGGAGGAATGTACGTAAAGTTGAGTGTCAAAGCGGTGTTAGGGAGGAATGTACATGAATTCGGGTGTCAAAGCGGTGTTAGGGACAAATGTACGTGCAGTTGAGTGTCAAAGCGGTGTTAGGGAGGAATGTATGTGAAGTCGAGTGTCAAAGCAGGGTTAGGGAGGAATGTACGTGAAGTCGAGTGTCAAAGCAGGGTTAGGGAGGGTTGCATGTGAAGACGAGCGTCAAAGCGATGTTAGGGAGAATTGTACCTGAAGTCGAGTGTCAAAGCGGGTTCATGACTTACGGTTATGTAACTTTCATAACTATCAAGTTCAGGTTCTTATCAGCTGTAAAAAAATATTTCTCCACCAAAGTCTGTAGTTTGTCAAATCGGGGTTAGGGAAGATTGTCCGTGAATTCGAGTGTCAAAGCGGTGTTAGGGACAAATGTACTCGAAGTCCAGTGTCAAAGCGGTGTTAGGGAGGACTTCACCTGAAGTCAAGTGTCAAAGCGGGTTTAGGGCTTAGGGTTAGGTAACTTTCAAAACTTTCATGTTCAGGTTTGTTTCAGCTATAAAACATTTCTCCACCAAAGTATACCTGTAGTTGTTTCTCAAATCGGGATTAGGGAGGAATGTACGTGAAGTCGAGTGTCAAAGCGCCGTTAGGGACGAAAGTATGTCAAGTTGACTGTCAAAGTGGTATTAGGCATGAATGTACGTGAAGCTGAGTGTAAAAAACGTTGTTAGTGAGGAGGGTTAACGAGAAAAGTTCGTAAAGTCGAGTGTCGAAGCCGTGACAGGGAGGAATGTATGTCGAGTCGAGTGTCAAAAGGGTTAGGGAGCAATGTACGTCACTTCGAGTGTCAAAATAGGGTTATGGAGGAATGTTCGTGAAGTCGAGTGTCAAAGCGGTGTTACGAGAATAAACATTTCTTTTCTTTCTTTCAAATAGTAGTCTCAATCAAAATGAAGGAATAACAATTTCTATCAGGGCTATAGTCCATCACAAGTATACATTTTTAAAAGAATGAAACCTTACTTTAGCACTTTAGCATGTAGGCAACATACATACTTCATACTTTCATAAAATACTGCATTTGAATAACCCCCCCCCGCCAACTTCACACACGTACACATCTGTGCCAAGAACTCTGTGTAACATGCTATAATGACGTGTAGCCGAGTATCCAAGCAATGTTGGGCAAGAATGTACATGAAGTCTAGTGTCAAACCAGTTAGGGAATATTGTATGTGAAGAAGAGTGTCAAAGCCGGGTTACAGGAGAAAGTCCATGAAATCCAGTGTCAGAACTGTGCTTGGCAGGAATGTATATAAACTTGAGTCTCAATCAAAGCGTTTAAATCGATTTTTTCAAGTATTTTTTCTAAGTGAATTTCTCTTTCATCTTTGGCTCAGTTGAAGTTATTCCCTGTAATGTCACGGCGAGTTGCTACAGTTTTTAATTGTCTACGATAAGTTGGGAATAGAATCGCCCAACACGGTGTCATTTCAAAACATTGTCAAAAAAGAACGAAAGCCTATCTTTCCAAATGCCATCAGTTTATTACTTCCGAAGTGGACCAACCTTCGGAATATATACGCTTTCAATATATAAACCTTCCCTTGAGGAGAGAAATTCATTCTTCGCGCCAAAACACGGCTTTCCAAACTTTTACCCAGCACTCCAGCAAAAAACACTTTCAAACAATATAGTTCGCGCTCTTGTAAGATATATATTAGATGCATTTTCCTTCTGATAAATGTTTCCTGTGTTGAACAAAATCGATACATTGAATGCGATTCAATGCGTTTTGGACGAAAATGGTCTGCAGTCATGCATTTCAAACCAAAACGGTCTGTGGTATCAGTGAGTGTTCCACCAACAGTTCGGGTGTTTGGGACTATCTTATAGCCCAATTCGGCAAGGTTTTTATCTCCCTTGTTACGGTACATACTTCATGTACGGTATCACGGGAAACGAGCCTAGTTTCGGACCTCGCGATAGCGAACACCATTTAGATAAATAACACTTTTCAGAAATATGGGGTGGGTGGTCGGTGTTATATTACAGAAAGGATTTGTATGTAGGCCTAGGCCTATGTCTTTACGAACTTTCAATTTTAAACAGCGGCGTTGCGGTCTTGTAATCTTTGGACGTACATCTTTCCGAACTTTTAATTCTAAACAGCGGCGTTGCGGTCTTTTGTTAGTTTGCATACTGTCAATTACTACACAGCGGCTTTGCGGCGTTGCTAGGTAGGCTAATTATGACAGCAGGTTATAACTCTTGATCGGATATGATGTGTGTGGATATTTAAATTCTCAATGTCAACCAAGCCAGGGCTTCACATCGGGTTAGCTGGGAAACTATCATTTTCTGCACAGCGGCTTTGCGGCGTTGCTGTGTTTCACTATCTCCAACGGGATAAATGGGGCATGCTAATAACTGAACAGCCGATCTGCTCTTTCACAGGGTTGGCCTCATGCTCATAGGGACTACCATCCTCTCAACAATGAGCGTAAAATACACTTCAGTTACAGGTTAAAACTCGCTGCAGCTCTGCTCTGAAATGCAGTGTGACACATTGATAGTTATATGATCTTGGTAGGGGTATTTTCTTTATGTATTTGTTGTGAATAACGCACTGAACACTCTCTCTGTTCGCTCATGGTAGTCGGAGTGCTCTCCCTTTGCTTTACTCGCGACAACAGATCGACTTCAAAAAATAGCGAGGAACGCTGAGGGTGCACTCCAGAGATTCTTTCATTCGGCATGGAATAAACTATGGGTCCGTTTTTCGGCCACCAGTTGTCGTAAAACCTTCAACCCAAATCACGTATATGTATATATTTTCTTAAAGAGCACGATGAAACTATTATTTTAAGATATACCACTGCTATGTTATAGAAAATTTAAACTCGAACATTCTTCTCCATGCTTGCTTCATTTTTCCTAGAAAACCCCTTAAAAATGTCGAAAAATGGTCAAATTCGGCTCAATTTCCAGAAAAATCTGTAAGAGCGATTTTAATTAAACTTCTTACACACGTTCCCTGGTCCGGTCTCAACTTAGAAAGGCAAACAAAAGTGGGTGTCAACCTAACCGTTTTTTGTCAGATTTTCTTCCCGTAAATGAGTCCCGATTTTTAGGCACACCCAAGGGGCATAAAGGGTTGAGGACTTAGGGTAAGGTCACTTTCATAACTATCTAGTTCAGGTTCGTTTCGGCTATAAAAAAAATATTTCTCCACCAAAGTCTGTAGTTTGTCAAATCGGGGCTAGGGACAAATGTACGTGAAGTTGAGTGTCAAAGCGGTGTTAGGGAGGAATGTATGTGAAGTCGAGTGTCAAAGCAGGGTTAGGGAGGGTTGTATGTGAAAACGAGTGTCAAAGCGGTGTTAGGGAGGACTGTACCTGAAGTCGAGTGTCAAACCGGGTTTAGGACTTAGGGTTAGGTCACTTTCATAACTATCTAGTTCAGGTTCGTTTCGGCTATAAAAAAAATATTTCTCCACCAAAGTCACTTTCATAACTATCTAGTTCAGGTTCGTTTCGGCTATAAAAAAAATATTTCTCCACCAAAGTCTGTAGTTTGTCAAATCGGGGCTAGGGACAAATGTACGTGAAGTTGAGTGTCAAAGCGGTGTTAGGGAGGAATGTATGTGAAGTCGACTGTCAAAGCAGGGTTAGGGAGGGTTGTATGTCAAGATGAGTGTCAAAGCGGTGTTAGGGAGGAATGTACGTGTAGCCGAGTGTCAAACCGCTGTTAGGGAAGACTGTACCTGAAGTAGAGCGTCAAACAGGGTTTAGGACTTAGGGTTAGGTAACTTTCAGCTTCGTTTCAGCTGTAAAAAAATTATTTCTCCACCAAAGTCTGTAGTTTGT
Organism: Hanleya hanleyi; assembly: GCA_036873755.1. NCBI lineage: Eukaryota > Metazoa > Mollusca > Polyplacophora > Lepidopleurida > Hanleyidae > Hanleya > Hanleya hanleyi. The sequence continues at coordinate 7,685 of JAVTVY010018936.1, read as the reverse complement.
CAAATCTGGGTTAGGGATGAATGTACGAGAATTCCAGTGTCAAAGCGGTGTTAGAGACAAATGAACGTGAAGTCGAGTGTCAAAGCGGTGTTCGTCTTAGGGATGAATGTATGGGAAGTTGAGTGTCAAAGCGGTGTTAGGAAGGAATGTATGTGAAGTCGAGTGTCAAGGCAATGTCAGCAAGTAAAGTACGTCAATGTAAAGACGAGTGTCAAAGCGGTGTTAGGGAGGACTGTACGTGAAGTCGAGTGCCACAGCGGGTTTAGGACTTAGGGTTAGGTAACTTTCATATCTATCAAGTTCAGGTTCGTTTCAGCTATAAGAAAAAATATTTCTTCACCAAAGTCTGTAGTTTGTCAATTGGGGTTAGGGAGGAATGTACGTAAAGTTGAGTGTCAAAGCGGTGTTAGGGAGGAATGTACATGAATTCGGGTGTCAAAGCGGTGTTAGGGACAAATGTACTTGAAGTTGAGTGTCAAAGTGGTGTTAGGGAGGAATGTATGTGAAGTCGAGTGTCAAAGCAGGGTTAGGGAGGGTTGTATGTCAAGATGAGTGTCAAAGCGGTGTTAGGGAGGAATGTACATGTAGCCGAGTGTCAAACCGCTGTTAGGGAAGACTGTACCTGAAGTAGTGTCAATGCGGGTTTAGGACTCGGGGTTAGGTAACTTCCATAACTATCAAGTTCAGCTTCGTTTCAGCTGTAAAAAAATTATTTCTCCACGAAAGTCTGTAGTTTGTCAAATCTGGGTTAGGGAGGAATGTACGAGAATTACAGTGTCAAAGCGGTGTTAGAGGCAAATGTACGTGAAGTCGAGTGTCAAAGCGGTGTTCGTCTTAGGGATAAATGTATGGGAAGTTGAGTGTCAAAGCGGTGTTAGGAAGGAATGTATGTGAAGTCGAGAGTCAAGGCGATGTCAGCAAGTAAAGTACGTCAATGTGAAGACGAGTGTCAAAGCGGTGTTAGGGAGGACTGTACGTGAAGTCGCGTGCCAACGCGGGTTTAGGACTTAGGGTTAGGAAACTTTCATATCTATCAAGTTCACGTTCGTTTCAGCTATAAAAAAATATTTCTCCACCAAAGTCTGTAGTTTGTTAATTGGGGTTAGGGAGGAATGTACGTAAAGTTGAGTGTCAAAGCGGTGTTAGGGAGGAATGTACATGAATTCGGGTGTCAAAGCGGTGTTAGGGACAAATGTACGTGCAGTTGAGTGTCAAAGCGGTGTTAGGGAGGAATGTATGTGAAGTCGAGTGTCAAAGCAGGGTTAGGGAGGAATGTACGTGAAGTCGAGTGTCAAAGCAGGGTTAGGGAGGGTTGCATGTGAAGACGAGCGTCAAAGCGATGTTAGGGAGAATTGTACCTGAAGTCGAGTGTCAAAGCGGGTTCATGACTTACGGTTATGTAACTTTCATAACTATCAAGTTCAGGTTCTTATCAGCTGTAAAAAAATATTTCTCCACCAAAGTCTGTAGTTTGTCAAATCGGGGTTAGGGAAGATTGTCCGTGAATTCGAGTGTCAAAGCGGTGTTAGGGACAAATGTACTCGAAGTCCAGTGTCAAAGCGGTGTTAGGGAGGACTTCACCTGAAGTCAAGTGTCAAAGCGGGTTTAGGGCTTAGGGTTAGGTAACTTTCAAAACTTTCATGTTCAGGTTTGTTTCAGCTATAAAACATTTCTCCACCAAAGTATACCTGTAGTTGTTTCTCAAATCGGGATTAGGGAGGAATGTACGTGAAGTCGAGTGTCAAAGCGCCGTTAGGGACGAAAGTATGTCAAGTTGACTGTCAAAGTGGTATTAGGCATGAATGTACGTGAAGCTGAGTGTAAAAAACGTTGTTAGTGAGGAGGGTTAACGAGAAAAGTTCGTAAAGTCGAGTGTCGAAGCCGTGACAGGGAGGAATGTATGTCGAGTCGAGTGTCAAAAGGGTTAGGGAGCAATGTACGTCACTTCGAGTGTCAAAATAGGGTTATGGAGGAATGTTCGTGAAGTCGAGTGTCAAAGCGGTGTTACGAGAATAAACATTTCTTTTCTTTCTTTCAAATAGTAGTCTCAATCAAAATGAAGGAATAACAATTTCTATCAGGGCTATAGTCCATCACAAGTATACATTTTTAAAAGAATGAAACCTTACTTTAGCACTTTAGCATGTAGGCAACATACATACTTCATACTTTCATAAAATACTGCATTTGAATAACCCCCCCCCGCCAACTTCACACACGTACACATCTGTGCCAAGAACTCTGTGTAACATGCTATAATGACGTGTAGCCGAGTATCCAAGCAATGTTGGGCAAGAATGTACATGAAGTCTAGTGTCAAACCAGTTAGGGAATATTGTATGTGAAGAAGAGTGTCAAAGCCGGGTTACAGGAGAAAGTCCATGAAATCCAGTGTCAGAACTGTGCTTGGCAGGAATGTATATAAACTTGAGTCTCAATCAAAGCGTTTAAATCGATTTTTTCAAGTATTTTTTCTAAGTGAATTTCTCTTTCATCTTTGGCTCAGTTGAAGTTATTCCCTGTAATGTCACGGCGAGTTGCTACAGTTTTTAATTGTCTACGATAAGTTGGGAATAGAATCGCCCAACACGGTGTCATTTCAAAACATTGTCAAAAAAGAACGAAAGCCTATCTTTCCAAATGCCATCAGTTTATTACTTCCGAAGTGGACCAACCTTCGGAATATATACGCTTTCAATATATAAACCTTCCCTTGAGGAGAGAAATTCATTCTTCGCGCCAAAACACGGCTTTCCAAACTTTTACCCAGCACTCCAGCAAAAAACACTTTCAAACAATATAGTTCGCGCTCTTGTAAGATATATATTAGATGCATTTTCCTTCTGATAAATGTTTCCTGTGTTGAACAAAATCGATACATTGAATGCGATTCAATGCGTTTTGGACGAAAATGGTCTGCAGTCATGCATTTCAAACCAAAACGGTCTGTGGTATCAGTGAGTGTTCCACCAACAGTTCGGGTGTTTGGGACTATCTTATAGCCCAATTCGGCAAGGTTTTTATCTCCCTTGTTACGGTACATACTTCATGTACGGTATCACGGGAAACGAGCCTAGTTTCGGACCTCGCGATAGCGAACACCATTTAGATAAATAACACTTTTCAGAAATATGGGGTGGGTGGTCGGTGTTATATTACAGAAAGGATTTGTATGTAGGCCTAGGCCTATGTCTTTACGAACTTTCAATTTTAAACAGCGGCGTTGCGGTCTTGTAATCTTTGGACGTACATCTTTCCGAACTTTTAATTCTAAACAGCGGCGTTGCGGTCTTTTGTTAGTTTGCATACTGTCAATTACTACACAGCGGCTTTGCGGCGTTGCTAGGTAGGCTAATTATGACAGCAGGTTATAACTCTTGATCGGATATGATGTGTGTGGATATTTAAATTCTCAATGTCAACCAAGCCAGGGCTTCACATCGGGTTAGCTGGGAAACTATCATTTTCTGCACAGCGGCTTTGCGGCGTTGCTGTGTTTCACTATCTCCAACGGGATAAATGGGGCATGCTAATAACTGAACAGCCGATCTGCTCTTTCACAGGGTTGGCCTCATGCTCATAGGGACTACCATCCTCTCAACAATGAGCGTAAAATACACTTCAGTTACAGGTTAAAACTCGCTGCAGCTCTGCTCTGAAATGCAGTGTGACACATTGATAGTTATATGATCTTGGTAGGGGTATTTTCTTTATGTATTTGTTGTGAATAACGCACTGAACACTCTCTCTGTTCGCTCATGGTAGTCGGAGTGCTCTCCCTTTGCTTTACTCGCGACAACAGACCGACTTCAAAAAATAGCGAGGAACGCTGAGGGTGCACTCCAGAGATTCTTTCATTCGGCATGGAATAAACTATGGGTCCGTTTTTCGGCCACCAGTTGTCGTAAAACCTTCAACCCAAATCACGTATATGTATATATTTTCTTAAAGAGCACGATGAAACTATTATTTTAAGATATACCACTGCTATGTTATAGAAAATTTAAACTCGAACATTCTTCTCCATGCTTGCTTCATTTTTCCTAGAAAACCCCTTAAAAATGTCGAAAAATGGTCAAATTCGGCTCAATTTCCAGAAAAATCTGTAAGAGCGATTTTAATTAAACTTCTTACACACGTTCCCTGGTCCGGTCTCAACTTAGAAAGGCAAACAAAAGTGGGTGTCAACCTAACCGTTTTTTGTCAGATTTTCTTCCCGTAAATGAGTCCCGATTTTTAGGCACACCCAAGGGGCATAACTGAGGCAGGACAAACTTTACTCCATGATCCCGATCAGCTTGTAGACGAAGCCAGCACTCGATTTGTACGTACTCGTTTGCAGCGTTGATAATGCTGAATAGGATGGCATTATAGATATAAGCTATTAAGAAGACAAGAAGAATTATGATGTAGCAGAACAAGGGCAGTCTATCGTATTATGAAATTAGAGAGGGGCCATTACTACGAAACTGTGGAGGGCAACCTTAAGGGGCAGGATGTTTTTTACGAAATTAATTATTCACATGTATCGTAATCTCAGAGTGTTTGCGAGTATGGCGGTATACAACACTTGCCAGTTATACATATTATTTTGGGAAATCCGACCGATAACTTTCCCCCTACCCCATCTTTGTTTTGATCACTTTTGCCAATTCTAGCAGGATTTTCGAGAACAAAACTCAAAATTAACTATTTTCTTCTTAATCGTATGTGCATCCGGTGGCAATATGAAGGCCGTGGTTGCTTTTTCTTTCTACTCAAACTGATAGCAGAAACACGGGAAAATGCAAATAAGAGATGGAACCAGGTCAAATTATTGGTAATTTTCCACTGAATTTCCTCCCAGAAACATGGGAAATACTTCAGAAACTTGAAAAATAATTCGTAAAACCGTAATAATATACATCTATTCCATCCTTTATGGACTGTAAATGGGTTCTCTTGTAAAGAAAATTTACGCTGGCAAATTGATATCATTCTGATAGGACCTCGTTCTGCCATAATATCCACCGAAATCTCATTCCAGGGGGAGATAACTCCTGTATGGAATACAGTATGCAATAACCTCAATAGTATGCTAATGGACACACTGTGAATTATTTTAATCAAACTCCTGGTCTTCTTTCCACCTGCTTCCGAAAATAGCGCTTCAGGTGTAACTAGGCAGTCAAAATTAAACAATCTGGCGTAATGATACATCTCCGCTCCGTAACGGAGTCAACATTAAGATAATGCATAGACTCCACTATTATGCCTTAAAGGGTGCACTCCGGAGATTCTTTTATTCGGCATGGAATAGACTATGGGTCCGTTTTTCGGCCACCAGTTGTCGCAAAACCTTCAACCCAAATCGCTTATATGTATATATTTTCTGAAAGAGCATGATGAAACTATTTTAAGAATATACCCACTGCTATGTTATAGAGGAATTTAAGCTCAGAGGCATTCTTCACTCCATGCTTGCTTCATTTTCCTAGAAACCCATAATCATCGATAATTGCAAAATTTAAACAATTTCAGAAAAATCTGTAAGAGGGATTTTAATTAAATTTCTTACACACGTTCCCTGGTCCGGTCTCAACTTAAAAAGGCAAACAAAAGTGGGTGTCAACCTAGCCGTTTTTTGACAGATTTTCTTCCCGTAAATGAGTCCCGATTTTTAGGCACACCCATGGGGCATAACTGAGGCAGGACAAACTTTACTCCATGATCCCGATCAGCGTGTAGACGAAGCCAGCCCTCGATTTGTACGTACTCGTTTGCAGCGTTGATAATGCTGAATAGGATGGCATTACAGATATAAGCTATTAAGAAGACAAGAAGAATTATGATGTAGCAGAACAAGGGCAGTCTATCGTATTATGAAATTAGAGAGGGGCCATTACTACGAAACCGCGGAGGGCCACCTTAAGGGGCAGGATGTTTTTTACGAAATTAATTATTCACATGTATCGTAATCTCAGAGTGTTTGTGAGTATGGCGGTATACAACCTTACCAGTTATACATACTATTGTGGGAAATCCGACCATTAACTTTCCCCCTACTTTATATTTATTTTGAGTCACTTTTGACAGTTTTCCAGCAGGATTTTCAGAACAAAACTCAAAATTAACCTATTTCTTCTTAATAATGTGCATCCATTCGGCAATGAGGCTTGAGTAGTTACTTTCACACTTTCAATGATAGCAGAAACACGGGAAAATGCAAATAAGAGATGGAACCAAGTCAAATTATTGGTAATTTTCCACTGAATTTCTCCCAGAAACATGAAAAATACTTCAGAAACTTGAAAAATAATTCGTAAAACCATAATAATATACATCTATTCCATCCTTTATGGACTGTAAATGGGTTCTCTTGTAAAGAAAATTTACACTGGCAAATTGATATCATTTGATATGACCTAGTTCTGCCATAATATCTACCGAAATCTCATTCCAGGGGGAGATAACTCCTGTATGGAATACAGTATGCAATAACCTCAATAGTATACTAATGGACACACTGTGGTTATTTTAATCGAACTCCTGGTCTTCTTTCCACCTGCTTCCGAAAATAGCGTTTCAGGTGTAACTAAGCAGTCAAAATTAAACAATCTGGCGTAATGACACATTTCCGCTCCGTAACGGAGTCTACATTAAGATAATGCATAGACTCCACTATTATGCCTTAAAGGGTGCACTCCAGAGATTCTTTCATTCGGCATGGAATAGACTATGGGTCCGTTTTTCGGCCACCAGTTGTCGTAAAACCTTCAACCCAAATCACTTATATGTATATATTTTCTGAAAGAGCACGATGAAACTATTATTTTAAGATATACCACTGCTATGTTATAGAAAATTTAACTCGAACATTCTCCTCCATGCTTGCTTCATTTTCTAAGAAAACCCTTAAAAATATCTGAAAAATGGTCAAATTCACAGAAGGCTCAATTTCAAGGAAATCTGTGACGATTTCAATTGCGAAACTTCTTACTCATTCCACTGGTCCGTTCTCAACATGAGCAAGGGGATGTTAACCCTAACGATTTTTGTCTAGATTACTCTTCCAATAAAGTGGGTCCCAGGTACCGGGCACACCGAGGGGCCTCTTGAGGCAGGACAAACTTTACTCCATGATCCCGATCAGCGTGTAGACGAAGCCAGCCCTCGATTTGTACGTACTCGTTTGCAGCGTTGATAATGCTGAATAAGGATGGCATTATAGATATAAGCTATTAAGAAGACAAGAAGAATTATGATGTAGCAGAACAAGGGCAGTCTATCGTATTATGAAATTAGAGAGGGGACATTACTACGAAACTGTGGAGGGCCACCTTAAGGGGCAGGATGTTTTTTACGAAATTAATTATTCACATGTATCGTAATCTCAGAGTGTTTGCGAGTATGGCGGTATGCAACACTTGCCAGTTATACATATTATTTTGGGAAATCCGACCGATAACTTTCCCCCTACCCCATCTTTGTTTTGATCAATTTTGCCAATTCTAGCAGGATTTTCGAGAACAAAACTCAAAAAATTAACCTATTTCTTCTTAATAATGGTCATCCATTCGGCAATATGAAGGCCGTGGTTACTTTTCCGCTTTCCAATGACAGCAGAAACGCGGGAAAATGCAAATAAGCGATGTAACCAAGTCAAATTATTGGTAATTTTGCACTCAATTTTCTCTTAGAAACAT